>AWYF02002043.1:0-64371 GCA_000504405.2 Mycosphaerella sp. Ston1
CCTTCCCCTTCCCGTCTATGCACTTGCGCCTCGACGGAGGAACCTCCTCTCCTCTCTCGCTTCCTCAAGGCTGATCAGGCAGATCATGACAAGGTGTAAGGGAAAGGTTCGGAGAGTTGCAAGCGTAGCAAGCCCAATCGGTCAGCGTGTGGTTGACCTTATTATGACAAGTGCACTCGTAGAAGGTGCAATTGCCAATCCAGCATTTAACTGCGCCGCCATCGTAATAACACTGTGCACAGCCCGCGAAACATTCCAAGGCATGATCCGCAACTGTCATATATCAGCCAAGCCCGTAGATGCTTTCAACACACGGGTGTAGTTGTACTTACGTGTAAGAGAGGGCAACAACATAAGCAATGTCCAAAAAGGGCGCATTCTTGTCCTTGCGGCTTGTAGGTTCGCACGGTGCGCGCGCCTTCGAACTATCCAGGGTATTCTAAGCAAGCGTACTGGTCGAAACTGGAAAAGTTGAACAAGGTTTACAGTCTGCGGATAGAGATGAGAGTCCCCGTTCCTGTGATCGTATAGTTCTAGCAGGTCGAAATCTTCTCTCTTGGTTTCGGGCCGTGTCTTCGACGATCGAGTGTAAATCAATGTGATCTCCTGCTGCCTTTATATGTACTCAGCACGGTGGTACTTGGTATGGTCAAATCTGCAATGGACAGACACCTTTAGCCGCAATTTACAGTAAGAACTGGAAAGCTCGCGCCGCGGCATTCACTTATCTTGGTACGTTTTGGCTAATTAGAGGTCTGCGCGGACTATTGCAAACTCCGGCCAAAGGCATTTGATGCTATAGTATCACTGCTGTATCTACAGACTACAGTATAGTCCAATTAGCATGTCTTAGGTACTTTTTGAGTTGTGCATACGGGCCCCTCAGAGAAGTTACCGTGATAACTAACCACTCGACGACTATCGACGACTACAGTCTACATCCAATCGTCGAAGGCCCGATCGGTCCTGCACACGCGTTTGCCATTCAGGGCCATCCTTACCGGGGAGCTCATCAACATACCTTATCTTTGACTAACAAAATGGCCAGCCAGGCTCTTAGCTCGGGCTCCTCTCTGACCTAGATGTAGACGACTATGAGTGTCTTGTGTACCTAGTCCAAAATCAATCAATATCGTCGGTCGATTCGTCGTTTCTCTTCTACCCTATGAGGACCTGGCGGGGATCATTCCAGGCTGAAGGCATGCTCAAGGCAACAGTAAGGTAATATTGGTCTTGAGGTACATGCGAAGCACTGCTGACGTCCGGACCTTGGACAAGGAACATTCGACAGTAGGATATAGAGAAGCCCTGTCAACAATGCCGCCAGGACTCGTTGACGCCGGCAGTTTCTCGACCTCGCCACCCGAACCTGCGTCTTCCTAGGGTAGGCGTAGCCCCCCAAGTGATTGGACCACCACTGCTTGTGATGAGCCACGTGCGCTAACATGTGCCTCTGATAGTCGATCGAAGCAGCGGGGCAGCTGCAGCTATCGTCGAACAGTGTCCCTTAAGTTTTCAAGACCTTCTAGCCATGCTTACGATCACGACTGATTCCTTGTGCTTTCAGACCATGGAATGACTGCAGATATGTTACACAGATAACGGGCCGCCCAATTAAGCCGGCGTATGGTAGTGATCTTGACGAACCGCCCGAAGCCGACGCTACTACTCATTCCAAGCGCGAGATATAGAAGCGGCATGAATATGAGACTTGCAGACACAGCCAGATACGGTGTGCCAACTCTGTTCGTCTTCAGGAACAGACCCGGGTGCCTGGCCTTCTTCAGCAAGACCAAGCAAAGTCCTCGACGCCAGAACCACGCAAGAGCTTCCGCAGCTGAAAAAAGCGCTTGTACATACGACCGCGTTGCTAGAGAAGTGTCAGTTGTAATACTGCTGGGCTTCAGATGAGCACTTGCATAATACTGGGCAGGACTATGATATCTGCGCGAAGTGATGGCAGAAGAGCGACAGGTGGACAGGCGCGGATGCTAGATCGATTGGGGTGTGAGAGAGGCCATCTTGTATGGTGCGCTCGGGCTCCCCATTCGTTGCAGTCGGCGAGACGCTGAGAACAAGCTGTGCCGCGCAAGATGGTGTGTGTGTGAATGGAAGCGTGGGCTAGCGCGAAATGGGCGAAACCATCTGGCCGGAATGCGTCCTCATTTGCACGCATTGGCGTCCCGGATCGGGCGCATTTCTGCTGTCGTCGCGTTGTATACTATAAAGACCGCGAATGCTGAGACTACTGATGTAGGGAGAGCTAGAGATGTGCCTCGCAATACATTTGTATTCGATAGAGGTACGCCTCCCGTTTAGACAGGCAGTTCGTAGGTATGCCTCTCTCTCGCTCTTGTAGTCTATAAACAACTTGTCCCTGTTTTCTTTCATTGCAAGACCACGTCATCTCGCCATGAGCCTGGAGCTTCCGCCAATGTGCTGTGATTCGGTGATGGAAACCGTAGGTCTGAGTTGTGACCCAAACGTCTGGAAATATACACATCTCTGTGCCAAAGCAATTTGCGTGCGCAGTGTGGTGAGACTATCTTCTCTCTGCTGGCTTTCATAATCATCTTCTGCTCTTCTTGATCCGAGATCCTAGCAGGGCCGACCTCGAGTTAACAAACGTGGGAGTGGGCAGGCGCAGGCACAAAAGTCGATATAAATCACCACAAGCGGTTGTCTGCACTTCTGCTCGTAGTCGCTTTATTCACAGCTTTCTTCTTCTTCTTTTCCCCGGTCATGCCAGCAGTCCCAGGCGGTTTGAAGAACAAACTTGGCCCTTGCCCTTCCCCGACCAAATGGCTGAGGTAGCCTCTATGTGCGGAGTCCCGATAATACTCCAAGTGTTTTCTGCTCGCAGGGTCAGGTAGTCGGTAGCGGTATCTTTTTTCCTCCTGCTTAAGAGCATCCGCCACTTTGTCAACGTCTACCTCATCTACACCACGGTCCGCACTGGCAATGTTGATACGGGATTGCAGGCTGTGGATGGGGTCCATTTCGCCCTTCATGATCTTTTTGATTGCGAAGTCGGTGTAATAGCGTGTCGTGACGGTACCTCCAAGCTTCTCGATGGTATTGATGGCCTCGGCGCTAGCTCGTGATACCACAATATTGATGGCCGTCGTGAGCTCGTCTTTGCCACGTGCCAGCAATTTCACGCCGTCTTTCACGCCGTGCACGCAGCGCGACTCATTCAATTCCTTCAAGGTGATGGGCTGAGAAGGATCCAGGCGGCCTTTGTTGATCCAGTCCTGGATACGATTGAGGTTGACCTTGGTCATGTCCACGGAGAAGCTATCCAGCAATTCAGCGCATGGCCACAAACCGTCACGTATCTTCATCGACAACTACTCACGCATTCTTGAAGCCTCGCGGGCCAGCCACTACCCAGTCAGGCGTTTGACCTCCATTGAAGCCCGCAGGCACTTTTCCGTGCTGCTTCTGACCCTTATGACCACGCCCAGATGTCTTGCCCTTCCCGCTGGCAGGACCACGACCGCGCCTAACACGCTTGCTGTATGCGCCTTTGGTATCAGACAGGGATGAGAGAATCGAGGCATTTCGCTGTTGACTCAGGAAAGGGTAGAGGAAAGGCGCGATCGGCTGGTATGCTGGCGAGATCTGTATCGGTATCGAGACGGCTGCGCGCCGTAATAGTTGCAGCCGTGGAGGCATCGTTGGTGTGGTGGTCGTGTTGATGTGAAGGTGGTGACGGTGGAGGTGAACTTCAGAGACTCCCGCGGCGACTCCACCGTATCTTACTCAGCACATTCTCCTCCAAGGGAAGACTTCCATCGCTTGCTGTGCAGCATCCAGCCTTCGGCATTCAATATGTGTTCGAACGATGAAGACCACAGATGTAGCATGGAGCTCAAAGCAGCGACTGAACTCGCCTCACATACCACCTGTAGTATCATGGCGACCATTTCATCACACATAGCAGCTCCGTTGCATGCTCTACATAGGGTTGATTGATAACTTTTACGCCTCAATTTTAACCATAGCGCTGACACCTCGATACCTATGTTTGCAACCTCTATAAGGTAGCACAAGCCCTGGCTGACTAAGAAAGTGCGACCGCTCGTGCTGTCAAGACATGGAATCAGCATGCCCAATAATGTTCAGGATGACATGGCCAATAGAAGCGAAAATAGGGATCAAACAGCTTGGCCCGTTCGTGAACCATATATACACCTGTATACTCGCAAGCACGGTTCGGTGGCAAAAGTTGATAGCTCCAGGCATCGATATTCTATGAGCTCAAATATTTGCGAGGTCCACCTTGCCTAGACCCATGGCTTGCAGTATCGTTGGGAGTGTGCAAGCCTGGGGCATCTCTAAAGATGCCTTGAGGTGTCAGCACGACAGGCACCGGTCTCCTGATTATTGGCGTCTGCCCTACATCCAGTGCAACCCATTCTCAAGTCTCAACCCTGTCTGGAGTAAGTAATTGCCGACGTTATAAAACATATAGGCAATGCGTCGCTTACCTCCTCCATCGGGAAATCGCATGCGCCTAGTCCTCGGTGGTCGACTCGTCCAGGCTTTAGCGACGCGGCACTGGGCCTTGGCCAGATATCCTTGCGCTGGCAGCCTTGATACATTTTATATGTATAAGCTTGCCTACCTGAGGTCCTGAGCATGTCAGCCTGCCAGCAGAGATGCTAACAGGGTGTCACATGCGTACGGGCAAAGCCGCCTGCCGTATACTCCTGACCGTATGGTCCTGGACATGGACAACTTCTTACCATTGAACGACCATTTGGACTTTGGACAATCCTTCGAATGGAGTGTCAGAGACTTTGTCTTTGGTTGATCGCGGTTGCCATGGGACTCATTAGCCCACTACCTCTATGCAGGCGGCAGAATGTACAAAGGCTCGAGAAAGGAGGGCCATTGTTGCTAAATATTGCCTGTGTCTCAATTTACCCGAAGATTTTTAGCAGCAAGATACAGATTGCGGAGGCCTTGGTATTTATTGCAGGGTGTCCTGGCTGGGGTGCTTCGCCCACGACCGGCTCTCCCATACCCTCGAAGCCCGGCTCTTCTCTTATGGTCAGCCCTGGTGATTGTGAGAAGCCGGCAAGGAGCGACTTCGCTTGGGAGCGCACAGATATGCTCCGCCTGGTGGCTGGTGCACGGAGTAGGTGATGACAAGCTATACGTTTCCATCAGCAGTATAGCAACTTCACCGAAGCATTAGACAGCAATCAAGCTTGAAATCGAACAGAAGCAAATTATTGGTGAGTCTTTCACTCGCTACCGCCTGGTTCCGTTCGGAGTTGGCGGGGTTTATAAACCAAGATTTGTGCCCCGGGTGTCATGATTGTCCGGCTTGGAGAGAGCGAGGCAGAAAACTTGTGCACAGCTCGTGGCTGGGGATGGCGCAGAAGTTGCTGTACTTCGAAGTTCGAGAACGATCCAGTGGCTGAGAATGAGTCTGTGGACCAGGGAGCTGGGTGGCAATGGCTAGTGATCCCGTACTCAGGAGTCAGGACGACAAGACTCGCGGAGGCGCAAGGTCGTCACTGCATAATAATACAACTTCAGATAGCTCCAACGAAGGTCGACCACGATGCTGCTGGATGTTCCCTAGGCGGTCCAGATGAAAGTGAGTTTCGTTGGAAGTCGTCCGAATCTCGCATTCCGTCTTTTTTGATCCTCACCGATACGAACGCAGTATGCCCATCTCCGCATCATGTCCGTGGCCCAGTGGGGTATGGCAAGCATTAGAATAGTGCAGCGTGGCTGCCACCATGTCTGCGTACAAGCCGGGTCGTAGTAGTAGCAAAAGCAATTTGAGGACATGCTCCGTCACCCGTGGTCTCCAAGCCAGCTTATCGCAAGGGATTCGTAGTCCAACTTGGCAGTCCTAGGTAAGATTGACTTTGCACGATCGTCAAACATGGAGGATTGAGGAGGGCCTCGCCTGCAAAACAATCCTGGAGCGTTGCTTGCTAGGCTGGTGATGTCGTTGCACAAGCGTGGAGGCTGCTAGGAAGCCGCGGTAGCTTCGTAACGGTAGAGCTTCCAAATTCTGTTCGGCTTCGGCCAAGCTGGGGACGCGGAAAGCGCTTCAGGTGGCGGGAAGGGAAGCTTCGAGACACAGGTTTTGAGAGCAGGTCGCGACGTCGCGGCCTCGCGGCTGAACGATGGAAGTATACGGTATGGAGGATCCGACAAATTGCACCATTACCACCACTACCTAGGGTAAGTTTCTTGTACGAACGGAATGCCCACTTACGGTCCTTGTGATGCGAGAGCAAAACCGCAGGGCGTCCGCACTTCAGATGCTTGCAAGTATTGGGACTATTGGCTGATCTCGTGAACAACATAGAATGCATACCACACCGGAGATGATGCTAGTGTGCAAGTGTGTGTGTAGTTCCATATGTGTGTGTGTGTGAGTGAGTCTGTGACCAACGGGGCCCAGCGTACGACGCGAGAGCGGGAAAGACTACTCGAGATGACCATGCACGAAACGTACATGTAGGCTCGCTGGTATGCATATGGTCATGCTCGGCGAACCTACCTAGTCGTAATATAGCGATTCGCAGTCATCCGTATACATCCGGCTAGTACTGTACCTTTATTAATGTTCCTCTGCCACACAGCGGCACAACACGTCGAATGGTGATCGTTCAGGATCAGTCCCTAGTGGCGGCTGGTCCGATATCATCACACCTGAGTCCAACTAATGCTGCGTTGTGGGCAAGCTCTATACTAGGTAGACAAAAGTGGGTTGATGTGCCGATGAACTCCAGGCGCGCAGTAACACGTCCGATTTGACGGTCATTGACCGCTCTTTGTTTAGGGCCTCCTGAGCCAGAACGGCAAACACACCCTTTCAAAACAAATTGAACATGTCGTGACCAGTGACCACGTCCGCTCGTCAACGGCAGG
This sequence comes from Mycosphaerella sp. Ston1, assembly GCA_000504405.2. Lineage (NCBI taxonomy): Eukaryota > Fungi > Ascomycota > Dothideomycetes > Mycosphaerellales > Mycosphaerellaceae > Mycosphaerella > Mycosphaerella sp. Ston1. The sequence goes on from AWYF02002043.1 coordinate 6,907, forward strand.
CATCCGCAAGTGGAACGAGCCGGCGTGGACGTGGACGTGGACTTGGTCGCGAAACACTCCCGTACAGTACACTCTTCCCCATGCGGATCGCTTGTGTGATATGAGTGAGTTTGGAGGTTTAGCCACGCCAGGTACACCAGGAAGATTTTAGATTGACAAGAGTATGTGTATGTACTCCGTACAGTACCGTCCGTGTCATGCCCGGCTCGTAAGGATGACGATGGTGAGATGTATGTACATGTAGTAGTAACAACAATCGCTGCACCTGTAAGCGATGGGCGGCTATCCACACTTTGCTCCGGCTGAATGCAATGCCCAAAGCCCCAATCCCACCCGAACGAGGGATGCTGATACAGACAGTAGAATGACAAGACTCTTGGTGCAGTGGTCAGAGTCGGTCAGACAAGCTGAGGAGGATGCGTGGTCGCACTGCGCCACAACACCACTTGCGTGCGCGTTCGGTCGTCTGCTTGTACATAGCGCAGAGCGATGCGGAACGATGCTTTCGTCTGATGACCGTGCAAGTGACTGGCTGACAGGGGAAGTGGCAGGCTGGCACTGGCAGCAAGTGAGGAGAGCATAAAAAGGCATGTGATATCATTTCGCGACTTCGGATGTGGGTACCTTACCGTTACGGATGGGCATGATGGAGAGGGTTCGAGCTTCTCGGACTTTTGCCAGGTGTCTCATTCTCGACACCTGCTCCCGACTCCCGTGCTCCTGATGAGCAGCTCCTCGCGGCTCCACCTCACATCATGATTCTGTTGTTTAAACAGCGGACGAATAGAAGCGAAGAAGCCGATGCTATCCGTGGCTGCTCGCTCCTCGCAGCGGCGTACCGAACTCGCAGAAGTCGCGCCGATATAACCGCCCTCCCTACTCTGAACCTTGTGTACTGAGATCATAGGTAGCCCACCAGCAATTCATTTAGTCCTTCTGCATCGTCCGCACCGGTACGCGTGGACTCAAGGTGGCGTGTGTCTCATCTCAGCAAGCCCACGCCTTTTCTGGGTTGCAGGAATCAAAAATAATGGATACCATGCCTCCTAAGGTACTGATGGATCGAGGGTGATGAGGGTGATCATAAAGCATGATGAGCTACCTCCTTGTGACACGAAGCTCGAGCCGACTGCTGCTGTTGCATGCGCAAAGCCTGCCGACAATAATTCGCGGCAAGCGTGCAGTGCACTAAAAAGAATCTGCTTGCTGCGCAGGCTGTGTAAGTACTCCGTACATAATCTCATCATTGACAACTCGCTCTCCCGTGAGGCGCCCAACGTGTAGATCCAGAAGTCATGGGCCACCGCAAGGCAGAAGGGAAGTCGTACGCCCCCCCTCTAGTCATTCTTGGCGACTCGCTTGCAACACGACCTGTTGGCGACATTATTTTGTTGTAATGAGGGGTCATGGTAGGACGCGGCGACCGTTGCACATCCAAAAGTTCATGGTCAAATCGCCGGTCCAATGGTGTGTTTGCTGAGAAGGTTTACAGTAGCTGAAGGGAGCGGGCACTACTGGGCAGTGGTGACTGGTGAGAAGGGAAGGCTCTGACGAGGATGCCTAGACTGCACATATGCCGCATCGAGATTAAAGCCTGCCACAGTCTCACAGTCACAGATCGGTTTTACAACAAGACGTGGGCGACCATCAGCACGGCCGGCTGGCCCGACAGCGGATGAGCTTTGGGGAAATGCCTATAGTTCAGCCTGCCAAGTCATCATGGAGTGGTCACGGTGATTGGCGACTGGCGACTGGCAGACCCTCGTCCGTGACGATACATGTGGTGCAGATGTGCATACCTACAAGTACGGTAGGTATGCGAATACGTGCTTGCGGCCGCCTGGTGGCTCGTGAGGGTCGCCACAGCAGCAGCAGCAGCAGCAGCAGATCTGAGACGCCCGCTCGCCAACAAGCCTGGAACGAGACCACACACGATGTCTGTTGCGTACCTTTAGACTTGTGGACTGCATGTTATCTGGGCGTGGTACAAAGCTCCGTGTCAGATCTGCAGCTCGGCGAAGCAAGCATGCCGCATGCAAAGTGTGCTTCATGAATGTGATCAGCGGTGGGAATGGACGGCCTCGGCCATGGTGACTACACTACTCTACTGTACAGTACGGCGTATGTACCTTAGCATCGCGCCCCCGGCGCGTCCTGCTGCACGCACTACAGTACACGTACCCACCCGCTGCGTGGATACATGCGCTAGTCGCTGGGTGACCGCTGATGTGTGAAAGCAAGCGCTCCTTGATGACATGAAATTCTTGGTCGGCGTGGACTGCTTAGTACAGTCGTAGGTACATGTGCCGGCGTCGCGGGTAGGGGCTTTCCAGCCAGGCCAGTTGGCTTTTGGGTTCAGCTGCGAGGCTCGAGCTACGACTGACTCTCAGACTCTCTTGGAGCTGTAGGCGATCCCCTGATGATTGGCAGAAGCCGTACATGGGCGGGACATCTAGCTCCGCTCGTGTTGTAACGACTGAGAAGAGGGCCAGGTCTCATCATCTCATGCACGGTGGCATCGTCGTCTCCTGAAGCCTGACCTGTATGAACATTACCTTTATTATCATTGAAGGCAGGGATGAGAGATGGACGCAGAGCTCGAACAACGGGCCGCGGGCGCTGGGCTGCTGGGCGCATGGAGCACGCAGCCATACAGCATGAATAGAGGTACATGTCATACGTGATATGATGATGGTGGTGGTGGTGGTGGTGGACTGAATAGCGTGCAGTGCGGCTTCGCGTCCCAGCTGAGGTCAGTTCACGGGGGGCGCGTCACGGCGCACGGCGAATGGATGCGATGATTATTATTACACGCATCGACGGCGCGCGAAGGGAGAACGCAGTACAGTATCCGTACAGTACTGTACCAGTACGTACCTAGTCGTCCTAGTTGGGGAGGGGAGTACGGTACAGAGTGGATCGTGGCGTGGCTGACACTGAGTTTAGCTCTTTCTCTCACGCCCGCGAGCCTTTCAATCTCCTGCGATCAGCATTCAGCCCCCTTCTAGGTAATGCGCCCTCTCTCTCGCGCGCGCTCTCTCTCTCTCTCTCGCTCCCTCCCGTCTGATTCACTTTGCTGGTAGTGGTGGTGGCCCGGTCCCGAAGCTTGAGCCCGGCATGGTGCAAGCGCAGTCACTCGGGTCTGGTGCGGCTACCTAGGATCCATACATATCCATACCACCGTTGACGGGGGAGTTGGGATGTACTGTATCATGACTGAATCATCCATCAGAGCTATTCTTTCGCGCGGCCTGGGCGCTGGAAGGAGGGAGTTGCTCCTGCCCTCGCAGACCTCACAGACCCGCACAGACTCTCCTCGCCGCCGCCGCCGCCGCTGCCGCTAGTCGACTAGAACCATGAGGCTTCCATGCCGCAGACTTGCATGCCTTCATTGTCTCCCCTTGCAGAGACGCAATCACGATCACGACGTTGGAACGCTGCTGCCACTGGCGCTCACTCTCCAAAACTCACCTCATCGCTTCTGGGCGCACACATGGCCCACCACCTCACCGGGCAACCGTGACATACCTGACTGCCTCTAAGCGTCTTGTCCTCACCTTGCCCTTCACCTGCACCTTCGCCCTCGCCGTCTTCGCCAGGCACATCATCGACTGCATCTCCATGTGGTGCTCACTACCACCCGCCCATGCGCAGCGGACCTTTTGACCACTCCCCCATCAACATCCCCTTCGCCAACAACGCCGCTGCTGCCACAGTGCATTTCGATCTCGCCACCTCAGGACGGGATGTATGTCAACAGAGCACCACGCTTCACGGACCCGTTTGTCTCTTCCAAAGACTGCCCGCCCTCGGTCCAGGACTACGCACGCTTACGACATAGCGGCGTAGTGCAGGCTCCTTTTCAAGATATCAATCGGGCTCTGACACCTCCGCCTGAAATGACTGGAGTCCATTCCACACGGCCTAGCTTTCACGCTGGAGACTACACCCAGCAGCACGTCGACTATGTGCGTGGAAAGCCAGCGTACCCGGCTCCTTTGGCACCACATCAGGCTCCGGAATCCTCCAGTGATTACAGTAGGAACGCTGCAGTAAAATCATACAGCAGCAGCAGCAGCAGCCGAGCATCACCGTCTAGGCAGGCTCCCGTTGCGCTATCAGCCAATCCGGCACAGCAGAGACGAGGGTCCCAACATCACAACGCTATTGCCACGAACTTCCAGATCCCAAGATCTGTGAATGACAGTGGAGGTAGTCTTTCGGAGCTTGCTGCAGAGGTAAGTGGATCTTGAGCAAGTGGGTGAGGCTCTGGAAGGCTAATAGTTGTTGAAAGATTACCTGCTTGTTCTGGTTCGAATCCTCTGATCTTCTTCAGCAAGTCGAAGAATCTCCGATCCGGTTGCAAAATTCCAAACCACTCGCTGTGGACTCAAGACCTACAACAGGTTTTCGAAAATTTGTGACCACGATACTGTCGACCACATGTGTAGCTCAAAATGTGGTCATTCTGGCGCTGCTGTTCATATATAGGCTTAAGAAGCTGAACCCGACTGTGAGAGGGAAGCCGGGCAGTGAGTACAGGCTGCTCACAGTCGCTTTGATGCTGGGTAACAAGTTTTTGGACGACAACACGTACACAAACAAGACCTGGGCAGAGGTCGCTGGCATCAACGTTGCTGAGGTACATATCATGGAGGTGGAATTCCTGAGCAACATGAAGTATTGCCTGTTCACATCAGAGCAAGACTGGGCTCAATGGCAGTCGCTTTTGGGCAAGTTCGCATCGTTCTTCGACCAAACGAATAAACCGGCACCAGTTCGGGCACCATTAGCACCAATTCTACCTCCGGCATCTTCACTACACCTGCCACATGCTCTGCCGTCACCCCCGGCTTCGAATCAAGCCTCGCCTCCATATCAATCGGAGCTGGTCTCAAGCGGAATACAATACGGTGCTCATTCACACTCGGGCCCAACGCCCTTGCCGCCACTTCCGGGTAACATTGATTATCGATGCAGTCAGCAGTCAGGCGTCAAGCGCAATTGGGATGAAGCTGGGTTGGAACCACCTGCAAAACGACTTGCCACTGGTTATGACTACACCTCGCCAACTCGATACTCGACCATGCCAGTGCACTCAAGCTCCGGACCCACTGTACCTCGACTTACCTTGCCAAGTCTGGCGGTGCAGGGAACCCAAGCTCCTGCGAGCGCTTCGTATTCACAGGCTCCAGTGCACAATCAACAGCTTCCTCCTTTGGGCGTTCAATCCAGAGCCATGACGATGGCCTGTCCGGACTCGGGTAGCCAGGCTCAATCCACCGCTCCATCTACTTCGATTCAGCAATATGGACAGGCTTACTCACAGCAAGCTTCGAGCAATCATAGCCCACAGCGGTGCGGTTCCGCAGCTGTATCGCCAAGTAATGGCGTACCGCAGTCCGCTACGGCCTTGCATCCTCCGCCTCCTCCACAGATATCGCCCACATACTTCTTGCAGCAAAGAGCGTCGCCGTACCGACCCGTTCACCACGTCTCCACGCTCTTATATCCGCCGCCCTCCGGCGCTACACAAGCTCGGCCGACCAATATTGAACTGAATCGGATGCAATACCAGCCGCTCGGCAAGCCCACCCATCATACTGGACGCCTTCCTTATCTTGGCCAAAATCTTTGGACTGATGGCAATCATCCTCAAGAAATGACTCCCATTCACCGCTGGCCAAACTTTCCTCAGCAACAGCAGCCGCTGACTCATCAACATTGAAATCGTGCCTGTGTCACAAGACGGAGTATGCTTTCACGTGTCCACGATCACCTACCCTTTCTGCATATAATTTGCGATTAAATTTGAACCGTTCAAGCGCATGCATACATCAGCTTTCAGCACCGAGCTTCCAACAGATGAAGCAAATCGGCATACAGATGTCTGGGTTGTTCTGCTTTCGCAATGAGCGAAATGTGTTGGCATGGATAATCACGAGGCCGTGCTTCTCGAGTAGTAAGTTACCTAGAACAGAAGGCTTGCCAGACGCTGCCTAGGGTGATGTTTCGAGCTGAGAGAGTTCACCACGATACCCGTTTGCGTAGCTAGAATACTGCAACATGAAGTGGCTCCATTGATTGGGGTCGTATAGTGCCATGATTTGTGCTCAGTCTCATCCATCTCTCCCACTGTGCGCTACAGATTTGTAACAAGGCAATGTGATGCTCTGCGCCGTCGCCTAATGTAGGACCGTAGGTACAGTACATGTACCTTATGTAAAAAGTAACGAGCCACTAACGGCTAACCGGACCCTGCTTGAAGGCTTGAAGCTTGCTGAATCTGTGTATGGACCAGTCTATATATATGCCTGCCCCTGTATGTTGCTATGCTCTACCAACACTAACAATATTTACCAGGGCTACAGGCTGTAGCTGTTGGTGAGCTATGGGTTAAATGAAAGCTAATTTAGGTCCAGTGTCAGTAATAGGATAATGTATAGGTATACGCCCGCCTTCCCTCTTCCTTTCTAGCCTTTTTCCAGACTCCACTCTGTAACCTCCACTACCACGACACCAAAAAAGACAACAACGGCCCAATATGCGTTTCACCTACCTGATCATCGCCACTCTTGTACGGCTCGCGCTTTCCAAACCAAATGGAGCCCCACCAAATAGTGGAGGTCAACCAACTGGCCCACCTTCTACACCACCACCTGTTGAGCCCCCGTGGGACTGCTGCTCTCAAGATCCTTCTTGCGGAGATCCTAAATTCAACCCGGGCGTAAGTTAGGAGCAAGTCGCAGCGTTGATAAAAAGAACACCCGACTAACAGACGTAATTCTCTCTAGTGCTGCGACGCTAGCGTACGCATCTTCCTTCCCTCTTTTTCTTTCTTTTTCGTATATGCGTGTAGAACTAAAATCGTTTTTAGTGTTAAAAACACCATATCACCTATGAGGATCCGTCCCGGCGTTAGGAGGTCGCAAGTGGTTAGTCGGTTCGAAGCTTGTGGCGGGCTTGTTCATATGATGTCTGATATATGTACTAAAGACTATCAGATACGCCTTTACTCCTACGTACTATAAGAAGACGGCTGGAAGTGGTAGATGGGGGCCCGCATGCATCATTCCTCAGGCACGGAGTTCTCGGCGGCTAATCTCTTGTTCTTCTTCTGGGCGGCTTATCTCTGTCTCTGCTCTTCTTCTCGGCAGCCTGCCTCTTGTCTGCTCTTCTTCTCGGCAGCCTGTCTCTTGTCTGCTCTTCTTCTCGGCAGCCGATTTCTGTCTCTGCAGATGAGTGAGGTCATATCTATATGTAGGGTTAGCAACTTTTGGCTAGAGAAGCGGCGATGTAGGTTCCTATCTTGCACGGATTTGTACTAGATCTACTCGATTCTTCTTTTTATTCTCTCATAGTTGTCTTCCTTCATTTTCCTCCTTAGATTTTCCCGGCCGAGTCCTCCTCGTCGCTTTCGTCGTCGTTGTCGTCGTTGCCGTCGCTATCTATTGTTCATCTGAACCTATATTACCCTTTACGATTACTGGTAGTACCTAATTACGTTGGGACTGCGAGTCTGCGGGAAGCCGCAGATTAAGTGATTTGATGTTGAATAATGGAGCTAAAATAATAGAACTACATATATATATGTTCGTAGGCGCAGATCCGAAGCTCATCATGAAATAGTAGGCATATGTCGCAGTGTTTGAACGAGTGTCTTGGGAATTCTGCTTTTCTGACTTGGACAATGTCCGAAATGGGAGCGAATGTGATCTGTCTCTAGAGTTTGTAGACACTTCATTCCATATAGACAGCTGAGTAGCGTGGCGAGAGACGTCTCACATCCATTGATGCAGAAGGGCAAGACTAGAAGTGAGCCACGTGAACGTGCCTGAAAGGCTGAAACACCAGCTTCTTGAGGTGTGATATGCTCAAGCGCTCAAGCGAAAAGTGAGAGTCAGTAGGATGCACTGAGCCTATACCTGTGCTAGGCGTATTGTGATCAGCATCTGACTTAGTCTCTTAGAGGGATTTCCTTGTATAATCGACGTATTCCCATCGAAGGAATTTGGAAATATTTCGAGGTCGGCGAAGGCCCCACTCAAGCGCTACCAGTTTCATATCTATAATCTAGCCAACATCCTTGCATATTTTCATGCCGACGCGTTCCCCTCTGAAGCACTAGGAAAAACGGCGTTTACTGGATGTCTCATCAATGCTTTCTACAGCAAACCATTTTTCTACAGCAAACCATTCTGCTACTAGATGCCAGCACAGCAGGAGGAACAAGAGAACGATTTTGGCCTCTTTCTGGACATGACTGACGATAGGAGGTAGGGAGGGTTGACCACGTTCCACTAGCAACTCACGACAACTCGCCACAACACACGACTGCCACCTCGAAGCCCACGACACAATAGTTCCACGAGTCGCGGCCAGTCATTCGATTATAGACACCTCCTTGTCAGGTCCGCCTTGCTCGTTCCTCGGCATAGCAGCATCTCGCGCGACATACACTCAAAATTCCGCCAAGGTCGCAGCAAGGTACCACGAAGGACGAAGGCAAGCCTGGTGCTGCCACTTCCACATTCGGGACGACCACTCACGAATTGAACGGCCTCCTGAAGAGCAAGTGCTTCCCGTAGCAGGGACTCGAGCGAGACACAGGCACAGCTACCACTTGACTCTAGAGGTTTCGCTGGCTTTCCTTGACACAAGCGCACGACCACGATGCGTCTGAGCAAGACCACTGCGCTTTTTGCGCTACCTGCCACTACACTCGCGGTCACACTCAGCGACTTCAAGAGTAATAGTGATACCCTGAACGAAGCGGATCTCCCCGATGAATGTGAGGCTGCCTACAAGTCGAACATTGCAGGGTGTCAGGCCACGGATTTCACTGGTAATCAGGGCTGCAGTCAAGAATGCGTGAACGCACTGGATACCATGGTGGACACAGTCAAGAACGCATGTGGGGACGTAACACTGGATGGCACGAGCATCATCACGGTCTTTCTGACCGGCGACGGGCCTTCGGCGATTTGCCCCAACACCGCAGCAGGGTCGGAGTCCGCTGTCAGCAGCTCGTCTCAATCGAGTCTGCCACAGAACACGCAAGCTACCGGAACATCTATCACCGGAAGTGCTTCTAGCAGTTCGGAATCAATGATCACTTCCAGTGTGCAATCGCGCACAACTACAATAAGCAGCCTGAGCACAACATCAGCCACGAGTATCCTAGTCGCGCACACGTCAAGTGCAGCAGGACCATCGCAGACAGGAAACTCGCAATCAGGCGCCAGTGACCACAGCGGGCAAGGGAGTCCTTTTGATACGCCAGGAAACTATTCTGGCGCAATCGCCGCGACATCTCTCTGTCTCACGACCTTTGCGGTCACATTCGCAACAATACTGAATGCGGCGCTGCGATGACATCAAAACCGCAATCTGGACGGACCGAGGAAAAGGCCTGTATTGGCAGGCCTTTGGGCAAGATTGTTGGCGAAGTGGTTGAAATACCCATTGAGCGTTTTGGCGACTGGATAAGCATTGCTGAGTACCTGTATCAGAATATCATCGTTGAGTGCTCCCAGTTGGAGGGTCAATGATGGCGACTGCATTGGCATGGCATATAGACTTGTGTGTGGATGAGCCTTGAGGTGGATTAGATTAATCATTATGACATGGATCACCGTATCACGTACCCTATGGACAATAATAATGCAGGATTACATACATCCATGATCCGTGATCCGTCATCCTCTTACGCCGCACTACCATTAGAACTACATGTAGCTCGCGCAAAAGCATGGTCAAGCGCGGGAAGATACGGGAAAGGCAGTGCCAAGGCGAAACGCCATAGCAGTTTTACGTACCTTTAGCAACAATGCTTCTTGAATCTTCCATGGACCATGGTCGGGCCAGGATAGTATACCATAGTAGTGAGCGTTGATGCGTACATAACACCTTTACTCCGTAGTGGTATAGAAATAGTAGAATCTCGCGCTCCGTGATAGACCCATCTCGGGAGTCGGCCGTCATCAGAGAACACTACGTAGCGTCCAATTGCATAAATTCCGAGTCTTTCCTTGCAGGGGGCCAGGGGCTACCTCCGTAGTACGCGCGACGGAAGAGAAGCTTGGACATGGCGGACAAAAGCAAACCTAGTCCTGATTTTGTTGCGTCGGTTTGACCACACCACACCACTTGTTGTTGCTTGCACGATCCATCCTCGTACACGCCGTGTTCCCACCGCTGGAACTGGACCTTGTACTGGAACTGCAACTGCAACTGCTGCAATGGCTTCCAAGGCCGCAGCGAGGCCGCTGGCTCAGGTCAATGCCATGTTGCGCTTGAGGTCCGACGCGACACGTGCCCTTTCGACGACGACGACGACGACCTCCTCCTCCTCCTCCTCCTCCACGACGGCGATGCTTTCCAGAACAACGAGACCCTTCCAGCAGCCGTGGCGAGCAGGAAAGAGCGCGCATACAGTCACGCCAATCCGTCGACTGGAGTCGCGGAGAGGGCTGGCGGACGCGCAACCGAAGCCCAAGAAGGGCTCATGGCGATTCTTAAAGTGGACGTGGCGCGTTACCTATCTGTCTCTCACAGGCACACTGCTTTACACGGGTTATTCCATCTACGTCGATCGTCACCCAGCCGAGCAAGCCGAGCCGGACCCAACGAAGAAGACATTGGTGGTCCTCGGCACGGGCTGGGGCTCTGTCTCTCTCCTCAAGAAGCTCGACACCGAAAACTACAATGTCGTGGTCATCTCGCCCCGCAACTACTTCCTGTTCACGCCCCTCCTGCCATCATGTACAACTGGTACCATCGAGCACCGCAGCATCATGGAGCCCATTCGCAATTTCCTCCGTCACAAGAAGACTTCAGTCAAATACTACGAGGCTGAAGCGACCAAGATCGACTACGCGAAAAAGGTTGTTTACATCAACGATGATTCCGAAGTCAAGGGCAGCGTGTCATCCAACGAAGTCCCATTCGATATGCTTGTGGTCGGTGTCGGTGCTGAGAATGCCACTTTCGGTATTCCTGGAGTGCGCGAGCATGGATGCTTCTTGAAAGAGGTCGGAGATGCGCAGCGCATTCGCAAGCGCATCATGGACTGCTGTGAGACTGCTACGTTCAAAGATCAATCTCCTGAGGAGCGCAAGCGCTTGCTGCACATGGTGGTGGTTGGCGGTGGTCCTACAGGCGTCGAGTTCGCTGGCGAACTGCAAGATTTCTTCGAGAATGACCTCAAGAAGTGGATACCCGAAATTCAGGACAACTTCCACGTAACTCTGGTGGAAGCCCTGCCAAATGTCCTGCCGTCGTTTTCCAAGAGCTTGATTGAATACACCGAGAAGACTTTCGAGGAAGAGACGATAACCATCCGAACCAAGACCATGGTGAAGAAGGTCGAACCTGAGTACATCGAGGCTGAGTATACCAATGCCGAGGGAAAGAAAGTCACTGAACAGATCCCATATGGTCTCCTTGTCTGGGCTACTGGCAATGCGCTCCGCCCCATAGTGAAGGACCTTATGAGCCAGATTCCAGCACAAAAGGACTCCCGCCGTGGCCTCGCGGTCAATGAATATCTTGTTGTGAAGGGTACCGAGAACGTCTGGGCCGTTGGAGACTGTGCAGTGGCAAACTATGCTCCAACTGCACAAGTTGCCTCACAAGAAGGTTCCTTCCTTGCTCGGCTGTTCAACCAAATGGGAAAATCCGAGGAAATTGAGACGAAACTCAAGGCTCTCTCTGAGGAGCAAGAAAAGGCACCCAACCAGGAAGCCAGGAATCAGGTGTTCGAGCAGATCAAGGATATGCAGAAGCGCCTACGTCGCGTGCAGCAAATCGGACCATTCGAGTACTCTCACCAGGGTTCTTTGGCATACATTGGAAGTGAAAAGGCAGTTGCTGACATCTCATGGCTGACTGGCAACCTCGCAAGTGGTGGTCAGCTCACGTACTTGTTCTGGCGATCTGCATATCTCAGCATGTGCTTCAGCAGTAAGTTCTACTCGTATTTGATGACCAGCGTCGAAAGCCTTGGGGACTAACACATGCATAGCACGCAACCGCATACTCGTGATTATGGATTGGATGAAGTCTTCGCTCTTTGGACGAGATGTGTCGAGAGAGTAAGACTGGAAGAGGCGCTGCCACGAGTTGATGTTGGAGGATCAGGGTCCACATATAGATGATGTTCCTGGGCTTGTGATACACGGTACATGGGTCCTGGAGTTGTGCAAACAGAACGCGCTAAAACGATAGACTGTACGTTGTGAGAGAACTGTGCTTCATGTGTGTGTGAGAGAGAGAGGGGGGAGAGAGAGAGAAAGAAAGAGTGGACGGGGGCAGAGTTGACTTAGTAATGACCATCAATCATACTACCCTTTCGCACCCAACACAGATTCAAAATTATTTCTCATCTCATATGAATCGACTATACTGAGAGCAAATGCCATGGTGATTGAAATAGGAATGCCAAAAACCTGGCAGCAGTCGGGCTGGGTGTCATGGTAGAGCAGGTCAGTTGCTCGCTAATTACTATCACAGATCCTATACAGATTACTTCCAAGGGCCTCTGTTGTCTCTCAATATCTCTCTGAAGATGCTCCGACCACACGCGTCTTCGTGTAGTTCGCCGTCATGACCCCAGACGCCTTCGCTAAATACAAATAAATTTCGATGCTCTCTCCGTCATATGCTTGATCAATCCTGGACCGGGTCTACCAGTGTTCACGTCGATCCACTGTTGGTGGTCGTGCTAGTGAAGTCGAGGTTACCGACATTGCACCAGTCCGTTCCACCCACTTTGATCGGCAGGCAAGACAAATATTTGCACCATGAGCATCCCCTCCTCCACACATAGAAGTTCTTGAGCAGCAGGATGAAACCAACGAGTACACCGACTAGCGCAATGGCTCGGACAGCCCACCATGCCCACCAGAGGCCACGACGATCTTTGAAATGTCCGACAGGATCCTTGATGAAAGTCTTCAGACTCGCATTGCGATCATTTTGGTAAGCAACATGGGTATAGACCGGGTCGATCATGGCAGATGTCCGACGAGCGATGGCTGCAGGAGATCGTAGCAGGCACAAGCCCAGAACCAGTCCCATGAAGAAACCTCCGATGTGAGAGAAGTTGTCGAGTCCAGGAAGCAGACCGAGAACAAAGGCAATGAGAATATCAACGATGATAAACATCAGATCCTTGATCGGACTCCTTCGATCTTTCCAGGTGTAGAGCAAATCGAGCAGTGTGATGGCTAATATGCCGAACAGACTGCCCGATGCGCCACAAGATGCGATGCCGGTTGCCGCAAAGTTACCACCTAAGATGAATCCGAAGATGCCGGAGGCAAAGTACAAGATGGCAAAACGAACGCTGCCAATCAAGAGTTCGACGTCGCGACCGAGGGTTACCTGCAGCAGCAGATTGAAGCCAATGTGAATGATGCCAGCGTGAATGAAAATTGGCACAATGAATCGCCACCACTGATCGGGTGCTGGTTCGTCGTCCAGAGAACCATTTACACGAGGGTTCTGATCCGGATTGAAGTTGCAGAGATCGGAGAGCTGGCAAGTAGTGCTATCACCAGTAGTCGCGGTAGCGTTCGGACAAGGCCAGGAGATGGGAACACTGCTGTTTTGCACGTTGGGCATGGTGTGCATGCATGGCTGGTACCGCGCACCCATGTTGATCAGCACATAGGGACTTGGGCCGATCATTGGATTGAAGGAAGGCTTGATCTCGATTGGCGAGCCTGTGAGCACGCCGTTCCTGATAATCTCGGCAATAAAGACCACCAGCTGTGCAAAGGTCAAGACGAAAACCACCCAGGTGATCTTGCCTTTGAACCAGCCTTGCTGTGGAGGCGGCGCGTGTCGATCGCGGCGCTTTCTCTCCCCACGTGGGTCGGCATCGCGCACGAAGGGATCGTGTTGCTCGTGCGGTAGGACTGGAGAGACGAGCTCGGTCGTGTCATGCTTGGGCTTTCTCCCGTTCAGAGGGATTGCGTTACCATCGTCAAAGGGGTCTGCATCGTGGTTTATTCGCCCACTGGCTCCGGCGTACGACTGCTGCGGTGATTGATGAGGATATGGACTCGTTTGGTCGTCAAAGGGCGACCGCTGCGGCGCAGGCGGGAGAGGGGCATCGTGAGGATCGGAGTAGTCGTGGTATGGACTCGGAGTGTAGTTGTAGGTGGGCGGGTTGGTGGTGGTGTTGTAGTAGTCGTGTGCTGCCATGGTGTGTGTGTGTGTAAGGGGTGTGTAAGTGGGTGGGTGTCTATGTGCGGAAGCGAGTGCGGCAGGCGCAAAGCCTGTTGATGGTGCGTCTCTTTCTCTTCTGATATGAAGACGTCCTGTCCAGTCGTTCTCTTCTCCTGTGCTGTACTGTGCTGTACTGTTCTGGCCTGTCCTGTCCTGTCTTGTCCTGTCTTGTCCTATCCTATTCTGGGTGTTCCTCTCCTCTCCTATCCCGTCCTTTATGACCTGTCTTCTATCCTCGTCCTTGGCCGAACTGGATGAGTGAGTGATGGAGTGAAAGTGTGAGTGAAAGTGTAAGTGAGTGTGTGAGTGAGAGTGTGAGAGTGTGAGAGTTGAAACACGGCGTGACGACGACTTCATGCTGTGTGCTGTCGCCGCGGCTGACGTCGACGCAATGGCGAAGCGAGTGATGGTGCGGGTTCGCCAATAATAGTTCGTTCTAATGAATTAATTGATTGAAAAACATTACCTTATTTGCGGTGGAGGCTGTGGCTGTGGCTGAGGCTGTGGCTGAGTCTATGGCCGCGTTTCAAAATTCACTTACCATCCGTCCCTTTGACATCATTCATCAATACTTATGGCATTAGCCCAAGGCCTCCAGTCATCTCACCAATCCCCCTCGATGCCACTGCCGAGCAGGATGGCTTCAGATGCCTCCTCCTCGTTGCCACTCGAAGACAAAGGTATCGACAATGCTCTTTGTCTTTGCTTCGAGCTAAATCCAAACATCCGTTGTTCACTCTCCTTTGATCACGATGCACAAAGCGCATGTTCAGTCAGTTAAGTAAGGCAGTAGCTCACTCATCCACTTCAGCGCCCTATAGGACCACTCCCGATCACCAAAGCTACACAAACTGAACTTCTGTGCCCACCATACACTGTTGCCCCTAAAGCCATCTCAGGAAAACCGTCAATATGACCGGGAACAGCAATACGCCACTTGATCTGCCTCCTCCCGGCGAGGACATGCTGCAATTTTACATGAAGCGCGCATATGCTCGCACTACGCCCGCACCCTCTCCAGAACATACACCTTTCCAAGGCCTTGACTTTGACGAGAAATTAAGATTGGAGCGAGCCATAGCAAAGAGCGACAAACTAACTCACGACGCCCAAACCCAGCTCGAAAGCCCTCGTCCTGCGCCATTATCATCATCCGTCGAACTCACACCTCTCGAGCAAGCCGAAGAAGACTCCACAAAAGCCAAACAATACAACCGCAACCTCCAGAACACAATCTCCAACCACAAACTCCAACAAAGCACGCAACTCTGCGAAAATGTCCTGATCATGATCCGCGAAGTCGAGCCCAAGAAGCTCATATATGATGTATTATTCCCCTCGAGACTCCCCCTCCCAGCAGCACCTGCCAAATCTGTAAGCTGCTCCAACAAATCTTCTTCTTCTTCGCTGATACCCAAACTTGCGGATCTGGAGGCTTTCTCTCCTGCGTCGTATGAAAGGAGTAAGAACTTTTTTGTGGCGTTGAATAAGCCTCGCAAGTGAGAAATAGCCAAAAAGAAAAAAAGAAAAAAAAAGGGAACGGGCTTCGGGTAAGTAATGAAAGGTAAGTGACAAGTGTAGAGAAAAAAATATCCACGTTTCAACTTCTGAGTGCTTTTTCTTTTCTTTTTTCAACTTATAGATGACCTTATGCATCATCGTATCTCGGGTTTTCGTTCCTCGTCTGTATATTTCCGGGTGGGTTTCTCTCGCGTGTTTTCTACCATTTCACAAAAGTGACATGTCAGACCAGCAGCAGCATCAGCATCAGTATCGTCATTATCGTCATTTATCATCGTCATCATCATCACCGCGAAGAGCGAATCTGTCTCTCTCTTGTGGCAGCTGAAAGGCTGAAAGCTCGTTATGTATTCGAGGCAGATCTTCTAGGTGTAGACCTCCTCCGTCAACGCATTCAATCCCAGTCCCTCCTTCGCAATGTCCTCGTCCCTCAAGAACAACAACGGCATCTCAACCAGATTGCCTCGGATCGTGCTGAGAACCTCCTTCATCTCCTGCGTTCCTTGTGGACCAGGGCTGAACTCTTCTTTGACCACATGTCCCCATCGCCAAAAGGTCGGCTTCTGGTTTTCCTCTCCCTTCTGCTTGGGATCGTCCGCCTTGAAATAGGTTTCATAGTACGTATCGTAGTCTTTCCATGTCTTCACTTGATCGTCCGGAACTGGATGAAAGACTTTGGCAAAGGCTCTGGTATTTGTTGCAGCCGTCTGATTCCATAACGACAAGAAGGAGTCGCAAATGGGGTCTGCAACTGCATGATCTTCCCGGCTGCCCCAATCGTACTCATTTGGCGTACCGACAGGGAAGAAGTTGTTGTCTGGTCGATCCATGACTTGGGTCTTGAGCAGTCCCAAGTGTTTTCGGAAGATCTGGCGACGAAGTGAAGCGGCAAAGACGGATGCTTTCCAATGTTGGCCACCCATGTATGAATCGATCTCTTGCGGATCCTCGATGATCACCGCAATCTCGCTGTCGTGGTCTCCAAGCTGAGATCGGTCATTGAGGTTGGCCGAGCCGCATATCACAATCCGATCATCTGCTATCAGCAACTTGGAGTGTATGTATAGCTCTTCCGAAACGAATGCGTCCATCTCTGTTTCAGGATCACCTTCCCATGGCACAGATCTGATGTCGGGTCCGTTGAGCATATAGCATTCTGAAACGGAATCCCAGCGTCCACTGGCTCCCCCTCCGGACATCTGCCCAGCAGCCTCTTGATACTGCTTGTATGCATTGGCGTTGCCATCGGCATCTGCATATTCTTGGTTGTACTGGTCCGAATTGAGGGTGTGCCCGAATCGCTGGTCGTAGCCCTTGCGTGCATCATCGTAGGACACTCCGGATTGTTCCTCCGCCTTTGCCATGGACGCGTTGGTGTTGATTCTGTCGTAGCTCCTCAAGTTGTAGAAGCGTAGGTACTTCATGGGGTCGACACCTTGGCGAGCCACTTCTTCCATGATCGAATGTCCGCCTCTGTTGATAGAAAAGTACTGAAACTCCATAATTGCTCGAGTTCCTAGCGCAGCATCGTCCTTGAGATCACCAGCAAAGGCGGGAACTGAGGGAATATTGATAATCATGTGCCAATTCTCATTGTTCCCAGCAGCTCGCAAGATCCTTTCGACGATTGCGGCACCAATCAGATTACGGACCGGCTTCTGTTCGTGTCCTGTAGCGGTGATGAAGAATTGATTCTCCATGTAGCAAAAGTGTTTGCTGTTCTTGATTGTCTGGATGTACGCATTCGCGATAGAATGTTCGAGGCTCACGCCGTGACTCCACTTGCACGCGCTACGAGTGATCTGACACTGGACTCCGCGGAGAGGACCCGTTGGGTATTCTTGGTCAAAGAGTAGCCGATCTCTGCCTTCTTCAAGTTTTGCACGACCCCTCTCATACTGCTCGCGGATTCTGTTACGGAAACCCTCTGTCTGACCTTCGCCCTCGATACCACCGTCTTCGGTGGACTGATATGGGTGCCCAATGATGCCAACTCTTTGAGGGTGATAGACGAGAGGTGTGTACCTCGCATCCTGACGGACATCATACTTCTCGAAGTACACAAAATTCCATCGCTGGACGAAATGAGCTTTCAAGTCCTCCACGACAGGCCCCTTCATGCAGATTGCCACGTCGCTCCAGCCCATACGGCTGTTGCCAGTTCGTGGTAGCTTATTGTTCTCCCAGTGACTTACGTCGCTAAAGTCCATGATTCGTGCATTGTTGTAATCCTGTCCCGGGAAGACGATCTTATCGAGGTTTCCCGGGTGTGCATCGCTGATGGCGTGATTGTTCGTGTCCCAGCGACCGTAGCAGAGGTCAAGCCCGCCCATGAACGCCACATGACTGTCGACCAAACATAGCTTCTCGTGATGCGCCCAGTATAGGATTGTATTATCGTTCATACCATATATTCCCTTCACTGCATCTGCAGGAAGCTGTGCCAGCTTTGAAGCACTAAGTCCGGCCTGTTTGATGCTTGCAATGAAATTGGAGTGCAGAGTTTGCTTGTCTGGCAAATGGTCTGGATGGCGCAAGACCTACAGCTAATCAGGAGACAGTTCGTGCACACATAAATATCACACCAAAGTCATACCTTGATGTTCCCGGTCTTGTCCTCATCCTCCAGCCAATGTTTTGTGTGACTTGAGCTGAGCGTCAAAGCCTGCGTGACCTCCTTGTAGACGATGATATTCACTTGTACACCTCGCTGGGCGGCGGCAAACAGTAATCTGTCGAGTCTGTATTGCTCGTGTTGCGCTGGAGGCCTTCGAAGATAGAGTTCTGGACTCAACCACCTAGGGAATGTTTCAGTGGCAAGTCCAGTGTCCAGGGAGCGAACTGTGGGGGTTCACGTCTTACCAATCCAGTATCCAGATAGACGACTTCGCGTTCTCGATGGCGAGAGACACGGCCCACATGTATGAGCAGCCATCGACATACCATTTGACCTCGTTACCCTCGCGCTGCGGTGCGAAACTCTGGAAACGATGGAGGTGATGGCTGTCATTATCTGAGCAAACGTTGGCTGCATTTGTGTGAGCGTGTATAGGTTTGCCGGTTGCTTCTGCCTTGATCTTCGCCTCCGCATCCTTCAAGCTGCTCTTCACTTTGTCGAACAGGAACGCCATGTTTGCCGTCGTTGCAGAAAGAACATGAAGTTGACATGTAAGCTCGATGATGCTCGTTTCTGAGGAGTGATCAAGTTGGCACTGCCAAGTCTCTGAGACCGGGGGGAGGGGGGATTTCCTCAGGCCTTGTGCACACAATAATCAAGCGTAGTGGAAAAGAACGTAAGGTACGCAGACAACATGGCGACGAAGTTCGGAGTGAGTTGGACGCTTCACTCACATGATTTTCCTACTCACATGCCAATTACCGTATGGTTGAGCCTTGGCTGGTGTACTGATGATCTACCTACCTGGTACCTACCATACTGATCAGCCACCGCGGCTTGCCTCATTGTTCTACCGCCAGCGGCGCCAGGCTGCTTGACCATAAAGGCTATTAGTGCATCTTCAACTTGATGCCAGATAGCAGTCCGAACATCCCCATAATACATCGTTACATTGTACTCTTTCTATTGTGACATGTTTCACAGCTGGCCCTCGACAGGACCCCGGCTGTATTCATCGTAGCGTACTCGAATTCATGTTATCTTCGGCGACTTGCGTTGTTTTTATGCACTATGTTAACTTGAGCAATCTCTCACCAACAGCCTTAGTTTGGGCACACAGAGCTGACGGGTTACGCATGAAAACCGTGAAGACCGTCCGCCCAGGATCCGCTGCGCTGAACTATCAGACAGCCAAAGCCATGTCCCTTCTTCGTCGTTGTCGTCATGCGGAGGGACCCCGAATACTCTACGGACTGATACTTGCGCACAGGTACGTGCTTGGCAGTCCCGCGTATGCCGAGTCATAGCGGAATGTGAGGGACAAGTTGTCGTTGTATGAGAAACGCTGAGTCAGAAGCTCAAAGCAAAGCGAGACACTATCAAGCAGAGCACACAAGTGAGCCGACAATTATCTCAAAATTTGGTGCCTGGAGGGCTCTAGTCAGCAGATGTTGGAGCGAAATTCCTTACGACACATGCCTCTTGAGTACAGCCTCCAATGTAAGCGCGTTCAGCTCCGCATCGTCGGGAAGCTCGTTGATAAGTGGGACCAAGCCGGCAAATTTGTCTCCGTTGCGGTATGCAATGATGGCGGGCACGCCCATGGGCTCCATCTGTGCGTCTTCGTAGTGCAGCTTAACAAAGCGAGTATCTTGGTGCTTGCCGGCCAGTGTGCGAACGCAGCGCTCAAACAGGTCACTAACCTGCGACTGTAGCACGTCAGCCCCAGGAAAGTGCTTCCTGAACAGAAGTACTCACGTAGTCGTCGTAGATGTAGACTACTACGACCGTGTCTGATTCGGAATTCTCGACAGCATCCAGGTACCCATCTGGGTCAACCATGGTCAGACTGCCGAGCAGTCTTGTGCTATTACCATTGCCATTTCGGTGCATCTGACTTTCCTTGGGACCCGTTTGCATGTCTTTGATTCTGCTCTTCCTCCACTTATCCATGAATGCATCATCATCACCATCTTCAAGGTCGAGGTCGTCCTCCTCTTCAATTTTCTCGGCAGGTGCTTGCTCTTTCAATGATAGCTGCTGAGCAAAGGAGGCCAGACTGGAGGTGCTACGCATAGACGCTCGCTGCGTGCGACGCGAATCCTGGAAGTCTTGCGCGTCCGATATGACTCCCTTGGGCCCAGTGTTTGCGCCATATCGCTTGATAGGTATGGTGCTCCTGGAGCTATTCATGGAGGCCCGCGGCGCGGCTGCAACAGATGCAGGTGGTGTAACATCGTCATCGGAGTCGTCAGAGAGATTCAGGAATGATCGCGCATCGTCGTGTTCATCCTCAGGATGCGCGCTTGAGCGTTCCTTGTCCCGCATCAACTCATTGAACTCATCCTGTGCGCCCGACATCCTTGAATGTTGCAATTTTGATTCGACTCGATCGCAGTGGTCTGTACAGCGAGCAAATGGACGAAGTTTTGACTTCGATGTCACTTGCAAGGTCAGCTAGAGCTGACTACTGTATTCTCAGGAGGACCAATAGCCAGCGGTAAGTCATCTTGTCGTTGGACTAAACCTGCGGGGATGCTGTGACACACGCATGCCAGCAATAACATAACATCCGTATTCGTGCGAACTCTGTGCCTGAAGTGGTTTTCACCGACTACTGCCCGGCCTTCTTTTTTGGACCGGCCTGGGGCCCCCGGAAAGATTCGATCCTGACTAAGGTGTTTCATGTTAGTGCAAAGCAAGCTAGTGCAAGCGCGCCTCACATGGTTCACGCTAGAGATCACCTTAGGGCTGTTGCTATGATGCTGTCCACTTCCGACGCCCTGCAAAACCAGAGGTGCCTTTGAAACATCGTATGGCATGATGCCAACCAGGGCTCTATGTATGATGAAAAGTCCTCGTGTTATAGGCGATAATGTCAGCCAGCGATGGAGTCAGGGACAGGCAACGCAGAGAGCAACGCATGGCTGGCTTTGTCACCGTCAATCAATTTTTCTTCGACTATCTGGATCTCTAATCAAGAATACAGCGCTTTGCATGCTGTGACAAAGCCCGGCTTTGGAGCCCCGTTGCTCGCTCGGTACAGCTATTTGAACAGTGCGCCGGGAATGCGGCCAGCTTGATCGAAGAAGAAACTCCTCCCAAATGCTGCATCATGCGCCAGCGCTTGGAGCGCTCAATGCGGTGGTGCGCAGGTACAGCTACTCAAGAGAGTAATTTGAAGAAAGATAGTGCCCAATTGGGCAGTCTCAGGGGAAGATCATGCATCGCGGGGGCTCTGTAATCCAGTATGCCTCCACGGTTGATGGGTATAAGATATGGCTTGCTCCGTCCAGAACAGTAGTGGGACAGATGAATTGCGAGGTCTTGTACATGTTGAACACTCCGTGTGCCGAGATACAAAGGAAGTGTTGCGTAGCGTCAATTTGTGTGAAGAGTTACGGCGGCATTATACGAATCGGCGGACCGGGGATCGCGTGCTGTAAGTCTGATCACGACCACAACGAATTTCAAGGTGAACAATTATATTGATCACGCCCAAATTCGCAACTGTATCGAGACATTAGCGTGTGGTACGGCAAGGCACGTTCGGGCAGTGCCACATACCATTGAATCCCAGGATCCCGTGCATAATGACATGGCATCATTGCTCACACCGAGGCAGCTGACCCGATTATCGTGCCCCTGAAGAGTGCCAATTCTCTCGCCGCGGAGAACGTCCCAGACCTGTCGCAGTGTCAGCAGGCGTGCTCGCAACATATCATTGTGATCGGCAAGCAATGCGATTATAGCTGACCTTGCACTCGAAATCATCGTAGCCTGCAAAAAGCAGTCGACCTGACACGGAGAAAGCGACAGAGGTGATACCACAGACGGGCTCGCCGATCTGAACACGAATTAGCACGAATTTAGCGAACCAATGAGTGGTAGGTCACGCTCACCGTGTAAGCCTGCAGCTCTCTATCCGCACGAATATCAAACAGCCGGCAGGATGCATCATCAGAGCCAGTACCAAACGCGTTGCCGTTAGGAAAGAATTGAATGGCGTTAATGTCGGAGTCGTGAGCAGCAAAAGTTTGCGTGCACTTTTGCTGTCTGATATCCCACAGCTTCGCGAATGCGTCGCAGGCTCCAGAGACAAATTGATTGTTGTCCAGAGGATTTATGCTCAAGCTCATCACATCGCCAAGATGATCAGCGAACTCGGTTATCTTTTGTCCAGTCTCAATATCCCAGAGCACACAGGTCATGTCTCCCGAGGACGTCAGAATCCGCCTGTCGTTAATGAATCTGCAACAACTGAGGTAACCCGAGTGGCCACTGAGCTCACGAGCAACTCGTGTAGGGCCCTCGCGAGCGGAAAGATTGTAGATGGAGCAAATGTTGTCAAGGCCGCCGCATGCCACGTAGTTACCGCTGGGCGAGTATGCGCATGTCATGACCCAGGACGATCGGAGGGGGATGGCGTGCACTTTGTTGGTGGTGTAGGCATCCCAGATGATCAGCTTGCCGTCCTGCGAGGCTGACACCAGATGTCTGCGATCGGTGGACCAGTGCATCGCGTAAATTTTGGCCAAATGTCCCTTCAGGGTACGTTTCGTCTTCATGGCCAGTCTCGGCAGCTGCTCTGTTTGTCGTCGCGCGACATCGCGGACTGTTGTCAGGAGACATGTGTAAGCCCATGATCACTCGAGATCGTCTGCGCACAACGCAGCACGTAGTGTACAGGCGCATTGGACTCACGTGTGGTATCTGCAAGCTCATCCTTCTTGCGCTTTATTCGGTCCTTGAGCGCTTCCGCGTCTCTCCTCGCTATCTGAATCTTGGTCTGCATGCTCTCATTCGTGTCCGCCATGCCGGCTGCGAGCGACGACGCTCAGAATCACCTGCGTGCGCGCACTCAGGTACTGCGTGGCGAGTCCGAGGAGCGCGAACCGAGCAGGCGAGTGGTCGAATTGGAGCACCCCAGGTGAAGCGAAGCTTGGGCTTGGGCTTGGGCAGGCGCGGCGTGTGCGGCCTTTGGACGAGCTGTGCCGCAAACGTCTCGAAACAGACGGCAGCAGACGCCGAAGAGCAGGCACAGGCACTGGAACAGGAACGCACTGCGATGCGGTGGTTTCGCGCGGCGTGAATGCTTTTCGAACTCCAGATGGGCCGCGACGGTCGGTGATGCTGTTGCTGTCGCGGAGGTTGGAACAGGACAGCCAACAGGAACGGCAGGTAGCGCGTCTGTGCGCTCACTTCTAATCTTAACTGAAAAAGATTACTACAGTATAATACAGGCAGCTCCGTACACCTGTGTTTGCACGCTGGGAGTATTCGCCAGATTCACATGCGTGCATCAGCGGATCGCCGTCGTCACGCTCGCTGAGGAGGGAGCTGTCGAGCGTGCGAGCAAACCACTTCGTGCAACACAAGACCTGGGACAGGACAATGGCTTCTGGACCTTGCTGACTCGGTACAACTTGCCTCCCGAAGGGTGCAGCCACCGCGAGATTATTGTAGTCCTCCTCCCGCTGTCCGCAGCTCCAGCAGTACATGCTGCGTGGTCGGACAACAACCACTTGCACCCGCCTTCTACATCTCTGTATGTGCTGCTCTTCGACTGCTGCACCTGTGCGGCTTCCTGGGTCAGCGCAGCTGCTGAATCTAGCTCGGTGATTTGTCGAGAGGTGGCTTGTCGATCATCCTGAAATGCAAGGAACAAGGGAGTTTACGACTGCTGTACTATAACCTCGAGAACCATTCATTTCTTTGCGAGCTCCATGACACGCAATTTATTGCTTGGCTGTGTGCGTCAATACTGCTGTGTGGCCTTTCCAATAGTTGCACTCAATGCTACAGTCCCTCTGGCAATTCCAGCAGCTACATCTGCATGAGCATCCCTTGCCAGAAGGTTTGGTGCCTGTGCCATCTGTCGCTCTTGTGTTTAATATCTGCGCTGTCAGCTGGAAGCGGGCGCGCAAAGACAATTGCCGAAGGAGATCGACAGCATGCTGGCTATGCTACCTGCAGTATAGCAACTCAGGAACCAGGAATACCTATACGAGCCTGATTATCTTCAGGGTGATGGTACTAGCTGTCAGATCTCTCAGACCCTGATCGGTGTTACTGAGTTCCCAGAATTTGTGCATAGGCGACAATATCAAACAGTTCCATTCTCTTGAGCATTCGGGGACTACTTCGAAGGAAAACTTGAAAGCGTCATGGGTTGCAATGTGAATACAGGATACAATCGCTTCGGGATTGGGTCGCATACGGTATATCTTACTCGGCGTTTGTCAGATATGGGTTTCATAGAAGTCAGACTCGATTCGTGGAAAGAGATCTTGATGTATGTTCGCGAGCGTGCTACCGTTCGCATGTCTTAGGCAACATGGTCGTATCAATTCGGCAAAGGTTGTTAGAGGTGTTTTGACTCAGGTTCGCTCAGAGGGTGGAAGGAATGCGCGGATCTTCTTTGACTTCAAGTCATTGCAGCTGCGGACGAGCTATTGCCTACGTCGTTGTAGAACGCGTCCTTTTACAGCAGCCACCACCTCGTAGAACGCCGTTCCTGATATGCCACAATCTTGCTCCTCGTCCAGAGAACCTGTTGCTTTCGTGCCCTATCAAGGTCCTTCCCCATCCCATTCCAGCCAACGCGCACTTAACGGTGCTGCACCTCGTCAGTTCTGTCCAGTGCAACAATGACTCCCTGATGGACCGTACCTTGGTGAAGCCGATGTCTGTGGACTTCTCGCGGAAGCACTGACGGCAGATGTTGAGGCCGTACTTGCGGATCAGACCAGCCTTGTGAGTGCAGACACGGCTATCCCCTCGTTAGCTGTTCTGTTCACCTCCTCAATACCCTACTTCCTCCAGCTCAAGTTCATTTCGAACATACCAAGCTCTTGCTCCTTTGCCGTAGGTGCGCGGGCGCGAGTACCAGACTGCATCACGAGTTAGTTGGTCGTTCGGTTTGAACTAGGTGGCGCAGTTGCCATACCAGATTCGTGAGACATGATTACGGTATTGCTCTGTCGATGTTTGGAGGGGAGAGCGAATCGCTGGAGGTCGTGTTGGTCGCTGGGTGGTTTGCTGTCTGCTTGATCTGTAAATGCTCGACTCCAAATTCTGGCAGGTGCGAGGCGGCGGGAAAAGCCGTGCCAAGCATGTGTCGACATCGGATAGGTATTCTCCTGCTCAACTTGACTCTCTCGACCTAAATTTCTGCCATCTGCGTGTACAGGCCACATCTCGAGAGCGCTGCTTTGGGATATTGTCTAGCTCATATGGGGCCTTGATCTGGTGTGCCTGGAGATTGCAATGTCTAAGATTAAGTCGAAAGATTTGAATTACGACAAGTCTCTGCCGCCGTTCTTGCAGCGCCTGCATGATCAGAAGGCTGGTCACGGAGATATCGACCGCCATGAACAGCCTATCGCGCGTGCAAAACGTGCAAGGGACCCCCATGAGGACGAAGGACCAACTGTGGTGGACGAGAGTGGAGAGACAGTGAGCAAGGAGGAATACGAAAAGCTCAATAAAGGCGCCTTGGAAGGCGCCCAGGACACTAGCAGTATCAAGGAGGTCAATGATCGTGCTGGCGAACCCAGGATGTCTGACACTCCATCGGCAAGCACTTCAATACGTGCAGACGTTAAGGTTACCAATGGTACTGCGCAGAAAAAGCGTAAAGCAGTGAAGGCAATCGGCGGGCAAGACGATGCCGATGACGAACACGACACAGCTTCCGGAAAGAAAGTCGTCAAGAAAGCGAAGAGAAAGACACTGCCAGTAAAACTGGCCTTCGATACCGAGAACGACTAATAATGCACTCTGCCGAATCAAACCGCCCGCTTGTGCATATCCTACGGACAGCAGTTGAAGAATATTCCAACACCACAGCGCGAGCGTCCAACGTTCCGAGACTGATTGGTGCACGTCTTTAAGTAAGCTCATACCAGTTCCGCTGCCTGCACAATGATGATACTCACATATTGGAGCTGTCTAACTCTCATTCATTGAGATATGGTGACAAAATTTATACGCAAACTTTTCTGATACGTCTGATATTCTCCCTATCGTCGAATGAAGCCGAGCACGACACAAACTAACATGGGCCAGACAGAACCGAGTCATGCAACGCTGAGCACAGCTAATTGTAACACCCTTTACCGCCAGTTCGTACCTGTACTTCTCATTGCGGAGACACGTCTCCAAAGTACACATCAGCAAATGCACGCTGCCAAGTCTGGACATGGCGTTCCTAGACGCGTTGCCATGGCATTTCTCGGGTAACTGTGTTGCACGTTGAGCATCACGACCTACAGCAGCGCTCGCTAGCCCGATTTCGTCGCAGTGACATACTCATAGGTGATGCCTACTAGTAAGTATGAGAATTAGCTGGGGTTACACAAACAGCTGATCGAGGATAAAAGTCTCGAATTACGTGCCATCCATTTTGCTGCTGTCCGTCGAATGCGATTTCGCCGGACAAGGCAGCGACCTTAAGATTAGGGCATACAATGATTTCTTCTCATTACGCGGGTGTTACAGCACTATTCGTGAGTATGGCCGTTGATAGCCACGGGCAAAATCATGAGTTAATAATTGGTCCAAAAGCAAGGCGGGCATCACCTCAGTAATAGTTCTTTTGACGGCTCATCAACATTAAGAGAAACTCAGTCAAAGTGGACTGAAAGTGGACTGAGTTCCATGAAGCTACAGCGACTTGCAAATGTATAGTCTAGCATTCACTCATGCAGCTATCTCAATTCCTCCATCGATGGAATGTCAAGCGGGCTAACAATCGCACCAAATCTTGCATATTTTTCCAGGGTTCATACCCAAACTCCTCGCAATAACGCTTACCTTGATCATGTCTCGTGCAAACCATTCTGCTCGTTTCTGTGCAATGCCGTCGGTTTCGATCAGAAATGCCTCTAGGCCGTCGTGACCTGTGATCCAGTCTCGGGATGAGGGAAGCGCGATTTGTCGTCCATCACCTTTCTTTTGAACAGTCCAAGATCAGTCAGCAACGCGTCAACATCTGCCTGCCAGCTTTCGTGCTCAAATTCGTTCTGATCTTCGGAGTAAGATAGCCCGTCGTCCACGCCGCTATCGTGATCAGAGTCTTCATACACTGACTTCTCGTCATGCTCGTTGTCCATGAAGGCGTCAGGGAGCACTATCGGATTTTTCAACTCGCCAACCGCAAGTGCCAGATGGCGTCGCAATGCCTCAATCTCCATTCGAAGGGCCTCATTTTGAGGCCTAAGCTCTTCTACTTCCTGCGTCAAAGCACGGATCTTTGTGTCGGATACGGCCTTTGACTCCTGCATTGCACGATGCATCTTGCCTACTTGTCGCTGGTAGTCTTCCAGCTCATCCCTGGCACGATCGGCCTCGTCTCTCTTGCGAGTCGCAGCAGTGTTTACCGAGAGCTGCAGCTGCTTGATGGTCTCGGCCATCTCCATAATCTGCGCGTCACGCTCCGCTGCGGATTTGTTGTCCTGGTTGACATGAGCCTTGGTGCGAATACGCTTAGCCTGGTCTGCGTATCGCAGAGTCGACAACGTCTCGTCATAGTCAGTTGGTGAGATACAAGCCACCATCGCTGTCTTACTGTTGCCACCCAGCGAGTCTCTGAGTAGCCATGTCAAGACACTGTCTCTGTACGGCACCACTTCCGCACGGCGCTTCGTTTGGTTCTGCAGTCCTGTCATGCGTTGGGCACGCTGTCGCTTGGGATCTGCGAGAGCGGCGATGACACGGCCAAGAGTGGTAAGGGACTGGTTGATATTGCCACCTTCCCGCAATCGTTGTCCAGTAGCTTCAGTCCTCCCTGCTCGCTCAGATCCTGCCAAGTCAACCAATCGCATGCGCGCCACTCTTTCGATCGTGCTGTCGTCCGAGAGGTCGGCCTGGATTTGCTTAAGTGTCAATGTGAAGACGGCGTGCGATCGTGAAGACGTGTCGTTCATCTTTGTGCTTGCTACAGTCCGGTTCAGGTCTCCTGTCCTCATGATCCTCTCAATGTCTTCGTAGCTTTCGACCTTCTCATCTGTCAGATTCTGGACAAAGACGCCCTCTCCTTTACTCTCTCTGATCTTGAGATACGTAGGGGGATTCGTGCGTGGTGTAAGCAGATCTTTGACGTGCTCGTTGTAGATTTCAAAGTAGGAGACGTGAACGTTGTATGTTATACTGCCGCTCTGCTCCGACTCCACGCGCTCGAACAGTCCTCGACATGTGCGGGGGATCAGACCTGGCTGGTCCGGCGTGCCCATCATGGTGTATGACTTGCCACTGCCAGTCTGCCCGTAGGCGAAAATGCACGTGTGGTAGCCATCAAAATTGTGATCCAGGAACTCCTCGCCGAACGAGTTGTAGATGTCGCTCTGGCTGGCGAAGTGCGGGTCGGCCTCGTTCTGCGACCAGAAGGACTTGTCGAACGTGAAACTCTTCTCCTCGTACTGCTTCCGCGAGTGCCGCATTTGCTCGTCCGTCAGCTCGGGAGGCTGGATTGTGGTTTCCTGAGTATCAGGATTCATGCGCACGATGCATGGTTGACGAGCCTCAATTTCTCGCTTGATATGTTTGCGCACTCGCACGACGACCTTGACGTTACCGCCGTCGCCATCGGGCGGCGTGAACGGTCTCTGCATCTCGGAAATGTCGACGGGCGTCCGACTGCGAAGACTCGGGGCGCTGGCAGTGGAGTAGTGGTAGAGATCGGGGGTGGTGAGCGCACGAGGCATGGTTAATTCTGTGTTCGCGTGTGTGTCACTCTCCGTGTGCTGGGACTGTCCGTGCAGGAGCGAAGATCTCTTGGGCGACGACAGTTGAGTCAGTTCGTGGAAGTCGTCACATAGGTCCAAGAGCACGTCTTGCTGCCGCAGTCGAAGGAAAGTATACATTCGACACTTACTGAGCCTGAACACTAACACATGCTAGCAGGCTAGCAGTGCATGGCGCCTTTCCCTGGCCCATGTTACTGGTGATCGCGCTTTCCTGTTGGATCGTTTGCGACTGCGCGCTTGCCTGTTTGTCGTTGCACAGGGAGTTCTGGTTGTCTGGGCAACATCGTGCGCTAACTTGATTGAGGTTAAATCATTTCGCTATCGATAACCTCCAGCCGTCGATCTCACAAATTTGAGCTTCACTCTTCAGCAAACTTTCCATGACACATAATCTCCGTACCGGGCAGCACAATGCCGCCCAAGCCTCCCGCAAAGGATGGCGGACCATCTGGCACTGGTAAAGAGCCCGTCAAGTTGGAGAGCGCCACTCAACAGTCAGCTCCGGATGCGCCCATGTCTGGCACCAATACACCCATTGTGACGCCTGGTGGCACCCCCGCTCCAGGGACACCGGCATCGCGTCAGGGATCCGCGCGGCCATCGTCTGCTAGGCGAGGACGTGGAGGCGTGAAGCCACAGCCCAAGTTTACTGGGAGACGATCTGCAACCGCACGAGCAGAGCTCGAGGCAGCTGAAGCGAAGAAAAAGGAAGCTGAAACAAGGGCTGCTGTGGAAGAGGCAAAGAGGAGGGCAGAAGAGGACCGAAAGTTTGGCTATGGCAGAGGTAGAGGTCGACCCAGGGGTGGCCGAGGGCGAGGAGGACACATGAGCGACCGTCCCAGAGAATATGCGTCAGAGGCAGCTGGTGTGTTTGGTGGGGGTCGTGCCGTGTCAGATACCAAAGGATTGCGGAGCAGCAGACCTGTATACTCAGGATCAGGAGGTGGTGGAGGTGGCGGAGGCCGTGGTGGATTTTCGGGTGGGAGCAGGTCCGGAGGGAGCGGGTACTATGGTGGATCGGCCATCAAAAGAGAGACGGGAGACCATGATGTAGAAATGGGAGGAGTCCAACCACCGATGAATACAGAGGACGGGGGCTATATTTCCAGCGACGAAGACGAGAATGAGGGTATCAAAAGGGACATTGACCATATGCAAGTGATTGATTTGACTGGAGACAACCCGCCAGAGCTGGAGCATCCATTCGTGCCAGTTCGGCTGTCACGAGTACCGCATAGGGAACGCGCAGTTGGTCTACAAGCAGAAGATTCGCCAGACACAAGCGATGCTGTAGAGGAGGTATCGGACAAAAGAAAAGGCAAGCAAAGAGCCAGAGACGTGGAGGTGACAGGGACAGCAGCAGTGCCAAAGCGGCCCACTACATACAGCTCCTCTGATACAGAAGAAGAGCTACAGATCAAGCGCGAACCCTTAGACGAGGAGCAGACACGCCCTGCCACACCTGAAGTCGGCGACGCACAGGCTGGAGTTGCCATCACAAGTTCTCTGGACGATATGCCGTCGTCGCCGGAGAGCAAAAGAAAGGCCAAGGAGAGAATTAAAGATATAGCGGACGCTACTGGTGCTGATGGCAATGAGTCTGATATTGAGAGGCCCCCTGAACCGCATTTCCAGACTCAAGCCGAGAAGGATGAGTGGGTGCGCCACTACGATGATAAGCAAAACATCCGACACGAGCTGGGTAGACTGGTACCTCAAGATGCTCCACAGCCTGATGCAGAAGGTGACTCTGCTATGACCGAAGAGACCGGTCATTTGAAGAGGGCTCGAGAACGACAACGACTGCGCGAGGAACACGTCTATCTCTTCCAATTTCCACCTATTCTGCCTGATCTGAAAGCTATAACCATCAAGGACGAAAAAGAAGCCGCACGATCAAATGGAGATGTTGCCGACTCCATGGACGTCGATCATGATGAGGCTCCTGATCCAATTACCGCCGCCACTGCAAAATCCGCGTTGTCTATGAGTAGTCGTCCTAGCCTACCTTCTGGACAAGTTGGAAAGCTTCGAGTACATGAATCTGGCAAGACTACCCTCGATTGGGGCGGCACAAGTATGGTATTAGGATTAGGCGCTGAAGCTACGTTCTTGCAGAACGTCCTGATAGCGACAGTCCCTGAAACTAAACCTAAGGAAGATGACAAGCCGCCCGATCAGCAGGAGGATGCTGTGGGTATGGGCATGGGCATCATCAGAGCCAAGTTTGTGCTTACTCCTGATTGGGATGAAATACTCAAGTAGTGCTCAAGCAGAAGGAGACTGAGTGTAGTCTTTGCTCACTTTAGCGAGGCGTTGGAAGAGGTGGGAAAAGGCATCATATGAGAGAGAGTTATATATACGCAACATGCAAACATCGCAGCACAGCGGCGGCGTATTCTGGACACAAGAATGTACGATCGAAAGTCTGCACATTACTTATTGTTTACTCATTTTACCTTATCCAAGCAAGTCTGCCTGTGTCTTTGTCGTCGACAACCGTCTTGCGATCGAGAATTTCGCGGATCTTCTCCTTGACACCTTGTTTGCCATTCGTTTTTCTGAGGAAATGCTCGAGAATCTGGTCCTTTGTGTAGCCTCGCACCGTATTTTGCACCTCGATCTCCGTCGGTAGGCCGAATGCATGCGGGTACTCCTTCCAGTCCTCACCAGTGCTGCCTGCTTCCACATTTAGCAGTTGAAAATCTGTCTCACGATTGAAGAAGCCATCCACATCCGCCTGTGATACTTTATCCAGAGCATCTGGCGACCAGTTTGGTGTTCGTTTCGGTTTGTCAACGAGTAGCGCGGTGACGCCCTCGATAAAATCAGCGTGTTCCATGAAGTGGGAGGCAATTGCGTGTTCCTTCTGGAAAGTTTGTGCAATTGACCACGTCTTGCCACGCTCCAGTTGCTCAAATGAGACCTTTACAGACGTAGGTGAACGTTGCAGGATCGTGTTCCGGGTCTTTTCAGCCCACTCGTTGACCTCCGGATAGCCCCTGGAGCCTGGATCCATCTCAACAAGACCTTGGAGAGCAGCGAGCATTCCGTTGATGTCATGGGCAGGCTGGAAAATATAGTCGATAGCTGCTCGAATGTTGCCGCCGACTGGAGCGGAGATAGGTTGGTCGTGTGGCAGACCAGTGGCAAACTCCTCGATTGTGGAGTTGATGCTCCTGTATCGAGTCTTGAGATCATCGTAGTCTTTGAACTGCAGTTCAGCCAGACGTGCTTCGAGATCCGGTAGAGAGGATGAGTGCAAATAATGCGTTGCAATCCCTGCGTAGAAGACATTGGGACCCTTGATCTGCTCCGAGGTCAAGGCACAGTACTTGCCCAATTCACCATCCATGCGTGGCAAGAAAAAAGAAGCTCCCACGTCCGGAAAGAAGCCAATGTTGGTCTCAGGCATGGCGAAGACTGTGTTCTCTGTCGCTATCCTGAACGGGGCGTGTAATGAGAGGCCGACACCGCCTCCCATAGTAATGCCATCGATCAATGCAACGTAGGGCTTGCTGTAGGTCGCAATGAGGTGATCAAGCTTGTATTCCAGCGCAAAGTAGTCCTTGCTCTCTTGCTGTCCCTCGCTGCCCGTTCTGTTCCTCTGTGCAAGCCATGCTACATCGCCTCCCGCACAGAATGCTCGACCCTCGCCCTTGATTGTTACAACACTAGCCAATTCACTCTTACTCCATTCCTTCAGCCGCGGGATGATCTTCCGTGCCATGCTGCCATTGAGCGAGTTGAGCTTCTTGGGTCGGTTGAGGGTGATGCTTCGCACACCACCCTGACTGCTGAAGAGCACATCATTGGGCTCGTCGCCTGGGAGTTCCTTGATCTCGGATACAGATGTGAGCTATGGCGGCTAGGGTCAGTCAGCCGCTTGTCTAGATCGACCACGCTGTGGACATACTGATCGCGAAGCGCCCTGCTGCATGGCGGGATTTAGGATCTTCGCTCGGAGGGGCATGATTGCTGGTCTCGCCGTCGCTAATCTCCTGCAAGACCGCTGGAATAGCATTGGACTGGCGGGCAGGTGTGTGGCTCCAAGAGATGGGTCTTTGTCAAACTACCTTAATTCTAGCTTCACATGCATGAGAGACCTCGGCTGCAGGACTAATTCAGCAGCGTCGTTGACAGCAGATGTGCAGAGGGACCAGAGGACGTGTTGAAGAAGACCGGTGCGTTAAAGAGAGCGCGAGAAGTGGCTTCCGATCAGACGAGGTTCAATGGTGGTGGTGGTGGTGCAGTCAATGCAGTCCCGTCGGTGCTGGACTGCTGGTCGCGGAGGCGGAGGTGCAGTTTTCCCGCCGTGCTCTCCATAATAAATAGCCACTTGAGCGTATAGCTTGCCGTAGCTCTAGAACTAACAGGGCAGGGCTCAAAATTATTGTCTTCCACCCCAAGTCGCCTCTTATTGACCACTTCCGCCTCGCCTCATCGTTCTTTGTAATAATAGCCTCCCTTTCATCGGCGCGCGCTGTCTGTGAGCATGTCTTTCGCTACCAGACTCCTGCGCACGTCGCGGGCTCTGCGCACACAGCACATCAACCCCTTCCAGAGCGCACTCAACACTAGGGGCCAGCAGCAGTTGGTCCGCGGATATGCCACCGTCTTTGAGCGCAGCAAGCCTCATGTGAACATTGGTACCATCGGCCATGTCGATCACGGAAAGGTACGGAGACGTTGAAAGAGCAGGGAACAGTGGAGCATGTTCCTATTCTCGACGGGTGGCAAGCTAGACGGGACAAGATGGATACTGATCAATGTTCGCAGACTACACTCACCGCCGCTATCACGAAGCGACAAGCAGAGAAGGGATACGCAAAGTTTCTCGAGTATGGCGCCATCGACAAGGCGCCTGAAGAGCGCAAGCGTGGAATCACCATATCTACCGCACACATCGAATACCAAACCGACGCCCGCCACTACGCCCACGTCGATTGTCCCGGTCACGCCGATTACATCAAGAACATGATTACTGGTGCTGCGTCTATGGATGGTGCGATCATTGTTGTTGCAGCCTCAGATGGACAAATGCCACAGACAAGAGAGCACTTGCTCTTGGCACGCCAAGTTGGTGTACAGAGAATTGTTGTCTTTGTGAATAAAGTCGATGCTGTCGAAGATCAGGAGATGTTGGAGCTCGTGGAGATGGAGATGCGTGAGCTTCTGTCCTCATATGGCTTCGAGGGTGACGATACACCAATCGTCATGGGCTCTGCCCTTTGCTCTCTAGAGGGGCGTAGAAAGGAGATAGGCGAGGAGAAGATCGACGAGCTCCTGAAGCATGTCGATGAGTGGATCCCAACTCCAGAGCGTGAGATGGACAAGCCTTTCTTGATGTCCGTCGAGGATGTCTTTTCGATCCCCGGCCGAGGAACTGTTGCATCTGGCCGTGTAGAGCGCGGGGTGCTGAAGAAGGATTCTGAAGTTGAGTTGGTAGGCAAGAACGCAACGCCAATCAGGACCAAGGTCACCGATATCGAGACCTTCAAGAAATCTTGCGACCAGTCTCAAGCTGGTGATAATTCCGGTCTGCTTCTCCGTGGTGTGAAGCGTGAGGACGTCCAGCGTGGTATGGTTGTTGCTGTCCCAGGCAGTCAAAAGGCGCATAAGAAATTTTTGACTTCTTTATATGTTCTTACGAAGGAGGAGGGAGGCCGACACACTGGATTTCAGAACAACTACAAGCCACAACTTTACTTGCGAACGGCCGACGAGTCTGCCACTCTTACTTGGGCAGAGGGTTCTGAGCAACTGGCTGAGAACAAGATGGTCATGCCAGGTGACAACGTCGAGATGGTGTGCGAGATCAACAAGCCTTTGGCTCTGGAACAAGGACAACGCTTCAATGTTCGTGAAGGTGGCCGCACAGTTGCCACTGGCTTGATCACCCGTGTTCTGTCATGAGCAAGGATGCCATCAGCGAGGAGCGCAGTCTTCGAGAGCGGGAACGGAATCCCTGTGGATAAAGAGGTGCCAGCATAACACCAATATATGTCGTATGGCCGCAACAGGCCCGAAGAAGAGGACAATGATTTGAACGGAGATGTACAGCTAGACCGCCGAGTGGCAATTCACCTTCGACGATTGTATTCGCTGTACTATACTGGGACATGGAAGAACGGTGTGCATAGCCTGGCGTCAGTCACTGTAAGATAGCATCTTTGATACCACGCAACTCGATCCCAGCTCTACCGAAGCAAATAAATCTTCCGGCGGCGCCGTGGGGTGCCGGAACCTCACGATGCATCGAGTCCGGTAAGTATCCATTATTTTTCCACAATGAACTGAGCTCAGTGAGCTGTCACGATCCTTCTTGGCGATCACAGGACTCTTTTGTCTTAGAGTAACCTTATCATTTCGGTCCCTAGGTACACACCTCCTAGGATCGTTATTGCTTTTGTTGCTCTGGCTCTGGCTCCGGCTGTGAATGTGATGAACCGCTTTCAGTGGTGGGTGCGGGGACAACGATCCAGCAGTTTCGTCAGCTCGCCGACGGTGTGCAATATATATACACTTATCAGTACTCTCGAGGTCCGAACTGGTCCAATGAGTGAGCAAGTGAGGTGGCGGAGATTCGCTGAAACCTCGCAGACTGCTTGCACCGCCCACGATGACGTGCGTGTCAGAGGCACGGGATGAAGCTTGCTGCTTGCTTGGTCCGGCTGTTCTCTACCGTAAGGTAGGTTTAAAATACATGTACTCGTTGCTGGCATCGACTGGCACGTCTTCCGCCACCAGAGCCAATGTAGCAGCCTAGCAGGTGATGTTGGCCACAGCTCGACGATTAGCGCCCTCGGACATACAAGTACATGTTCATGCACACTAGACTGCGGCGTCATACCGTAGGGTGGGGTACATGTACTTGTACGAAGTGGCTCGGACAGCCCTCTTGGATGCACGTATTGTAGGTCCACTGTAGAGTGGTGGCTACTTCGGAGAACCTTCCACTTTTCTTGTCTCGTTGGCCTACAAGGCCTCAATGAGACCCTCCATAACAGCGAATCTTGACGTTTCACGAAGAGCTACGAAGCTTTCCGGAGACGAGGAACTCCACCATGTCCCAGTCCCAGTCCCAGTCCCAGTGAGTAGTGTGACGCTGTGATCCGGAGTTGGACGCGTTCTGGCAATTTCACACCTTATTATTAGTTCTAGTCTACGAAGCAGAACCGCCGAACACTTGGCGAGGGTCAAAGGATACATGTACTTAACACTTGATCGTACCACTGACGCTCGTGGCCCTCCAGCAAGCGAAGCAAAAGCAAACTTTTGCTGCAAAGGCTCAGTAGCACCCCCAAAGTGCCTACATTAGGCTCGAGCACCAACGAGGACGATATGGCGGTTCCAGGCGATGGACTGAGTGCCAGCCCCAATGGCAACAGTAGCAGCCCATACCTTTCGCCTGTGCGACAATCGACGCAATCGAACCACCGACCCCATCTCTCCACGACCATGTCGAATACCCAAGTGATCCCAGGGCCGAGCTCGCCGACGAATGACACTCCGATCACGCCCAGCAGCGCAACACAGGGTGCCTCAATAGAGCAGAGCGTGCGACTCTTCAAGGTGTTCGAAGCCCTGCGAAATGGAGACACGGCAGCGATCGCGAAGGCCACGCGGGCAGAGGGCGAAGCGAAGCTGGAAGGGACGACCATCCTGCACCTGGCAATACAGTGCGCTGAAATGCCGGTAATTGAGTATGTGCTCTCCCAGCACGATGCGGACATCAATGCCCGAGATCGAGACGGCAACACACCTTTACACATTGCTGCATCTTTGGGACGTGTGCCAGTGGTGAAGCTTCTGCTCGAGCAGCAAGATATCAACGACTCGAACGCAAACCATCAGGGAAAGACCGCGTTAGATGTGGCTCGCAATCCGGACATTTTCCAGATGTTGCGGCTGGCGAGGTCCGTATATATTGACCAGCAGGTCCGCACGATACATCAGCTCGTCGCAAAAGGTGACTATGCCAGTCTGGAGGAGCTGCTAAACGAGAGCCGGGTCAGATCGATATTAGACATTAACAGCCCAGAGCTTGCGACGGAGCCGGCCACCACAGCAGACTGGGGCAGTCTGCTCCACGAGGCGGCACGAAAGAAAGACCTCAAGCTGGCACAACTATTACTTCTGAATGGCGCAGATCCGTTTCGTCGAGATCGCAAAGGCAAGCTGCCCCAAGATGTCACCAAGGACGACAAGACACGAGCGATTCTCAAGAGATCGCCAGCTGCTGCAGCGGCGCAAAGGCAGATCCAGGAGCAGACGATCCTCGGTGGTGGTCCTCAAGCCAGCGGAGTGCCGACAGGAGAGGGAGGACCTGGCAGTAAAGAGAGTCGGGAGATGAAGGGATATCTTAAGAAGTGGACGAACTACACCTCTGGCTACAAATTGCGTTGGTTCGTGCTGGAAGACGGAGTCCTGTCCTATTACAAGCACCAAGATGACGCTGGAAGTGCCTGTCGGGGCGCCATCAATATGCGCATTGCAACCCTGCAAATGGACCCCAAGGATAAGGACAAGCTGCATTTTGAGATACACGGCAAGAGCTCGGTCAAGTATGATCTGAAAGCCAATCACCAGGTGGAAGCAAAGCGGTGGTTTTGGGCGTTGAACAATGCTATTCAGTGGGCGAAGGATGAAGCCAAGGAAGAACAACGGCGTGAACGACAGGAAGCCAGCGCCAAGCATGAGCAGCTCGAACGGATCCGAACGAGAGAGGTTGATGTAGCCCATGGCGGAGCTGGCATTGTCCCAGGCACCGCCGTTAGTGGCCTCTCGACGCCTCTGGCTGGGAGTGCGCTCGGTGACGGCAACGTGAGTGCTTACGACCCTAGCGAAGCCGATGGCGCCTCGGTGGCCATTCGCAACTCGAGCCGAACTGGCACCGCCATCATAGAGGGCGACCTTGACGACGATGAAGAGTATGGTGATGATGCGAGCAGCCACGAGATCAAGCCTGCCAACAAGGATGCCTTCAGTATTACAGCGCAGTCGGCAAAGCTTCAACTTGATCTGCTCGAGCAAGTTTCTACTGCACTGCGCAGCGAAAAAGATAAGAGTCCAAACACAACACTAGGTCACCCGACTGTAGCGCAAGCTCTATCATCATATGAAATGGCCGTAGGCAACCTCAAGGGCCTGCTCATGGACCTCCTCCGGATATCAC
The DNA here is from genome assembly GCA_000504405.2 of Mycosphaerella sp. Ston1. Taxonomy (NCBI): domain Eukaryota; kingdom Fungi; phylum Ascomycota; class Dothideomycetes; order Mycosphaerellales; family Mycosphaerellaceae; genus Mycosphaerella; species Mycosphaerella sp. Ston1. Next base: position 45,206 of record AWYF02002043.1, read on the forward strand.
GTGACCATGAGGCGTACTGGCAGTACCGACTTGAGCGTGAACAGAATGTCAGAAGGCTTTGGGAGGATAGCATGGCCAAGGTGGCGCGAGAACAGGAGGAACTTGAAAATCGCATTGGCGAGTCCGAGGATAAGAGGAAACGGACCAAAAAGGCATTGAAAGAGGCCCTCGATGGAACGGCGGCGGCATCCAGAGGCGTCTCACCCCTGGTCGCAGGTGGAGACACCACAAACCCTCTGCTAGATCTTCCTCCGGGAAATGCTGTGAAGAGACGCCAGACCATTGCTGAGCTTACGAACAATGAGATCTCTGACGACGAGAGTGAGGAAGAGGACGAATTCTTCGATGCCGTCGATGCTGGCCAAGTGGAAGTAGTTGATACACTACCAGAACCACCTAAGTCGCCTGAGCCAACAATGGCTGACAAAGATGGTGCGCGAGATATCTCCGCTGTTGAAGCTGAAAGGCGACAGAAGGAGCAACAAATCTCGAAAAGCTATCGTGGATACGAGGATGGTCTGCGGAAACGTCTCAAGATCGATGCAGACAATAGACCAAAGGTCTCCCTCTGGGTATGTCCTTGTGCCAATGCTACTCTCAATACACTATACTGATCATTTCATAGGCTGTGCTCAAGTCTATGATAGGCAAAGACATGACCAAGATGACACTGCCTGTCACATTCAACGAGCCCACATCCCTTCATTATGCTGTGGTGGCAGACATGGAGTATACAAGTCTCCTCAACACCGCAGCTGATCGAACCGACTCCTCAGAGCGTATGGTCTATGTCGCTGCGTTTGCAGCTTCTGAGTACGCAGGCACAATCGGCCGTGTGGCCAAGCCATTCAACCCACTTCTTGGTGAGACATTTGAGTATGTACGTCCGGACGAAGGCTATCGATTCTTCATTGAGCAGGTCACCCATCACCCACCTGTAGGAGCCGCCTACGCGGAGTCATCAAAGTGGACCTACTATGGCGAGTCAAACGTGAAGTCCAAGTTCTACGGCAAGTCGTTCGAGTTCAATCCCACTGGTTTGTGGTACCTTCACATTCGACCTGTCGACGGTAGTCCAGAAGAAGTCTACACCTGGAAGAAAGTCACATCTTCAGTGGTGGGCATCCTGACTGGCAATCCTGTGGTTGACAACTATGGTCTCATGGAAGTCAAGAACTGGACGACCGGCGAGACAGCTCTGGTAGATTTCAAACCACGTGGCTGGAAAGCATCTTCTGCCTATCACGTATCAGGCAAGGTCCTCGACAAGGAGGGCAAGACGCGTTGGTCCCTTGGTGGCAGGTGGAACGACAAGATCTACGCTCGTCTGACGCCTGGCTACGAGGGATCTGTAGATCCAAGCGAAGGCTCTGCGGAAAAGGGCGATAAGGCATTCCTCGTATGGGAAGCTCACTACAGACCACCACTGGGCGAGATTCCGTTCAACCTCACACCCTTCGTGGTGACTCTGAACGACCTGCCTGACAAGCTGAGACCTTTGATTGCACCTACGGATTCTAGACTGAGACCTGATCAAAGAGCCATGGAAGACGCCGAGTATGACTTGGCTGCCGAGGAGAAGACTCGTGTCGAGGAAGCACAGCGCGCGCGAAGACGGATCAGAGAGGCAAAGGGAGAAGAATTTGTCCCTAGATGGTTTGCCAAGGCCAAACACCCTGTCACTGGCGAAGAATTCTGGAAATTCAATCACGAATACTGGCAAATCAGGGATGAGGTTGCTGCCGGCAAGAGAAATTGGGGCAGTGAGAGGCTGGAGGAGATATTCTAAGTGTATAGAATGGATCATGGATCTGTGCAATGAACATGAAATGATGATATACCTTGGGAATCATGCAGAAGCTGTTGATCTCATTATTTCTCATCGTGACCTCGATACCTAGTCCAACATCATTAGTAAGCGGCAGCCGATGACTACCTTACAGCGCAGAACGTCTCCATCGCCTCCTGATCCACACAAGCACGGCGGCCCCTGAAATATATGTACAAGGAGACATTGCAAAGTGAAACTGTGGTCTTTCGCCTCGGCCAGAAGAGGTTGCTTTAATCGCTGAACGCAGAGCAAGAAATCCAGTGTAACATCTGCTGGGGTATGATGGCCGGCGTGATCCAGATGGGGGTATAAAACAGTCAAAAAGAGTTTCGTAAGGTCGGCCCGAGAGCGTTGATGCTAAGTAGTGTTGTTGCAGCATCCGCAGTATGTGCAAGTCTATGCATCCGTCGCATTATCCATGTAAGCCCTCCAATAGGTAGTGAGCAGTAAGAGCACCTGACGTTGGGTCATTGCGTCCTCGCACGCAACTTGTAACGAAGTTCCGTCATCGAATTCCAGTACAACGGAATGCGGCAGCTCCTGATGATCGAGATCTGGCACAAAGGGTGGTCTGAAATCCGTGAGAGGATATCTTTTCATGGCGACGCCTCGATGAATGTCCATGGCTTGAGCAATGGCAAATTGCAGAACGCCATAATCATCAATAGTGACAATGCGCCGCTTCCACAGCTACATCATTGTTAGCATAGAACGCACTCGAGTGATTCAACGACTTACCAAAGAGTCTGGAAACTGAACATTGAGATCTCCCACGACGGCAGCAGGTGGTGTGTCAGATTTCGTCGCTGCCACGCTCATAGGCCGAGCACTCTGAGGCGGCAGGAAAGTGCTCTGGGACTTTAGCGGGCTTCTGGATGCAGGCGGCGAATGCGCTCCACTCTTCCTTTTGGGTCCTGCCAATACACTCATGCGCTTGAAGAAGCGGCTGGCTTTGTTGCCACCCTTAGGAGCAATATTTTCATCCTGGACTGGAAGCGACATGGTCGAAGTTATGCGGTTATTGGGCGGTGGTGGGGGGAAGTCATCTAAAGCGGGCGTCGAATTATGCCTCTCCAGCCCGGCTCGACGTCCTCGGGAATGCTGTGAATGGGAGTCACTTGATTTCATAGACTGGGCTGAGCTTTGGGGAGGGTCGAGCTCGATGGCTGGTGGCGTAGGCGTCTTAATAACTTCATCACCTGGAGATGGCTCTGGGGTCGTCTCAGCTCGCGTCGTGATGGGCATTGGTGCACCCGGACGAGCGATGCGCGTAGAGACAGACACGGTATTTCGATTGGTGACAGGGTCATGTTGAACACTCCAGATTGGCCGATCCTCTTCAGAGGGCGTGGCCAGTGTAGGTGTGTTTGCCGCGCTATGTCTGCTTTGACGCCTGTACGACGACGGTCGAGATCCTGGCGGAGTCCTGCGACTTGGTTTCCCAAGTCCTCCCGAGGATGCAGCGGCCGATGAAGGACTCGACTCCCTTATTGACCGCTCTGTCAGAGCCTGTATGCGTTTCGAGATGCCAGACGACACATTGCGGGCGCGTCCAGCAGACGCCGACTCTTGCTTCTTCGCCGCCAGGCGGGATGTGGGGGAAGCACCAAGCCAAGGTGATCGCACCTCATGATTTGATGCTTCACTTGGAGGAGATACGGCCGCTCTGGCTATCTGTACAGAGTTGACCGAATTTATTGTCTCAGCACTCAAACGCCTTGCATGAAAAGCTAATGCTATGGGCGACCTGGCAACTGTGATGGGTTTTGCTTCCTGGACTGTAGCACTATGCAATTCTTCGAAGAACTCGTCATCATCAGAGTCCAGATCTTCTTCGTCTGGATTCCCCAAGGTTGTGTCAAGGGACAATGGCTCCACTATTCCTCGTCGCCGCTTCGCAACATCAATTGTTGGGCTTCTACGTTGCGAAGCTTCGGTATCATGATCTTGCTGGTTCTTCACAGCTTCTGCTGCATCGCCATCTTCCTGATTGGCCGGGGCGGCAACGACTTCAGTGGCAGATCCTCGCGGAGGTGTTTCATCAGCCAGCACGATCCTTGGCCTTCTGGTCGTGCCTTCGCTGTCGTGCTCCGATACTGTTGGCCGTTCTGTGGGGGTTTGACTGGCCGTCATCGAAACTGCATCAGCATGGATGTCCTCGTGATCGCCGTCGTCGATGTTGGAGTTTGGGTCGATCAAAGTTGTTGTAGTGTCGCTGGAGTGCGCTTCTGGGTCTTTTTGATTAGACCCTAAAGTGACCATGGCAGGTTCAGGGGTCTCCTCAATCGTCTCTTCCGTCCGCTGAGTATCAGGAGTACCATATCGGATCTCTATGCCTGAATCTGCTTTGGACGCCTGATTCTGATTTTCATCGTCGGTGCTGTTCAGTTCGGGCTCCTGTTCCGACTCTACCTTGCTCCGGCTTTGATGCTCCGGCTCAGGAGATTTCGCCTCAATCACTGCAGAGGGCTGGCGCACATCTGTGACATCTGTTACATCTGGTACATCTGGTACATCTGGTAACTCTTCATTGATTGGGTTGAACATTGCGCCCTGCGACTTCCGCATCTGCTTTCTGCGCAGCTCCACAGCTTTCATGAGTCTTAGCTTGTCTGCGCTCATCGGACCAGGTTTGTGTAAAGGTGCTGATCTGATGCTCCCGCGAGACATCGGTCGAGGAGTGTACATGGGGATTTCCGGCGCCATTGGTAACGCAGGTGCTGCAGACTCGAGGGCAGATGGGGCAGTTGCCGATCGAGGCATGAAAGGCTGGCTTTGCGGTTGTGGCGTGGATGGTTCCTGCTTTCTGGGAACAGTCTTCACGTTGCCAGGCACGGCCGAGACTCTAGGTGCTGCTGGGCGCTTCACCTTTTCCGGAGCGTTGATCGGTCGCGGGCCAAGCTTGATCTTTGGTTTGAATAATGCATCATACTGACTGAAATCGTACGGGTCGCCGTCCATTGACTGCGAGCGCATAAGCGAGATTGCGCCGAGTGACTGTCGACGTTGCGAGAGTTCAGTGGCCTTTCGTTCTGGTGACTGCGAGATGGATTCAAGCTCACTGCGCGTCACAGCACTGTCACTTGCGTGAGCCGACTGTGTCGGAAGGACAATTGTGTCAGACTCAGAATCGAGTGATACACTTATTCGTGGCGCGTCTGTCGGGAGTGACAACGCGTCTGTGGCGAGCTTTTGTGGTCCTCCGCTTTCAGGAAGTGACGCTGGTGGTTCGGGTGATGTCGATGAGAGTGGAACTGGGTTGATGGCAGACGGAACAGGTAGGCCAGGTACTTCGCCAGGCGTTCCTGTTGACAGCCCTGCGGCCGGGGATGTGCTGGGACTGAGTGAATGCAGTGAAGTCATGGAACGTTGTGCCCGCTTCCCGATGCCTCGATCTACTCCGTATCTTTGCGGACCCAACAACATTGCCGCAGAAGCGTTGGCGCTGCCAGAATCTCCCTGAGTCCCATCGTCTTCCTCCTCTTCACGCAACTCGTCGAGACGGCCGGCGCCGGGGGACGGCGATGCGGTGTGCAGGTGGAAGGAGGCGGCGAGAGCGGTGTCGTTCAGCCCATCGCTGTCTGTTAGCTCAAGCAGCGTTTCGTGAGGTGCATAGCGTTCGATAACATCTTGGAGGTGGACCGACGTTCGAGCTGTACAGACCAAGTCAGCGACCAGCGACCACCATGAGATAGGTATTCCGCATACGCCTTACCCTGCAAAAGTCGTGATGTGCCCTCTGGTATGTACTTTATGAGTATACGCCGCCGTCGATACATGAGCAGCCCATACAGCGGCGAAGGCTCTGGGTAAGCCGCCAGCGCATTACGCGCTTCGGACACGCCATGTTTGCCTTTGCTCAACAGATTCACGGCATCTCTTGATTCGTACTTTAGCAGGAACCTGTGCCTACCCCGTCAGTGCTCGTGGTCCAGATTTGCCCGACCCCCGTATTCCACCCACCATCCTCCAGCCTCAGCAATGGCCGACTGGTATGCCTCCTGAACTTCGGGCGCATCGAGGCCATTCAAGGACATGACGCTCGAGTGGTACGGGAGATTCCTTCAGGTGCGCTTCACGAAGCGTTGGCATCCAATGGTCGCAATTTAGATCGGTTGTCGCAGATTGGTGGCATTGACGCTTGAGACATTACACCTGTCGCACTGGCTTCTTGGTGGGAGGAGTCGCCTGCTCGTGATGATATGATGTGCAAGGGAAAGCGGCAACACAGTCGCACCGCAGGAAGACGAAGAGGAGGAAGAGGTGGAGGCCCGTTGCCCACGCCGCACCAGGAGACCAGTGGTAGTGTCTCGTCGGGCTCACCTTGATCTCCAACGACGAATTAGCTTTCGACGAGCACTACGGCCAAAGACGGCCATCCCACCAGGCCCTGGCTGAGCCAATCGAGACCGAGAGACTTAACTTTTAAGGAGAGCAGTGTTCGCTCGACTCGCCATCGCCGCCGTCGCCGCCGTGTACGGACAAGGTACATAGGCTGGGTGCTTCACGCACCAGCACTACCTAGTACGGAGTACACACCAGTGACACCACGTCGACGCTCTTGTTCCATTCCCAGCTCCACCGACGAAAGTGCCTGCAGCGGACATCGTCAACCTCTCGCCATTGTGCCATTGATAATTGCCATAAGCCACCATAACGACATGGAGATTTTACGCTACTTGAGGTCCCCTCCAAGAGACCGCCACCATCGCTGACGATGCCGAATGTGGAACCTTTCTTACGTATGAATCCTCTCGAATTGTCAGTCGAGAGCCACCATCAAATCGATGGCGAAGGATGGCGTTGCTATGCTACTCCGAAATACTGATCGTTGCAGTACCGTGAATTCTAGTCACTCTTTGAGTATGTACCTAAGGTACCTAGCGGAACGAGCTTGTCAAGATCAACGCGAATTTGGCATCGCATTTTGCCATACGTGAACCTGTGTGCTCTCTCTCCGAGGGCACGGAAGATTCTGATGATCCATGTCTCCTGGCTGCTAAATAATAAGGTTATTATAGTACCTTAGTGCTCGTCGTCCGAGTAGTGGAGACTGGAGAGTGTGGATCTCATGTTCCTCGCAGCCGGGCCGTGTTTTTTCAAGGCGGAGCTGGCCGGTTCTGAACAACAGAACTATCACCGAGAACACTTTTCCAAGGACGCCTTTCAGACACTGCATCATACTACCTTGCTACCGAAGAGGCGCATACCGGAAGGCCCTATATCCAAGGTTACCTAACCTTACTTCTGACATCTGAGCCGCAAGCTTCATTTCCAAAGATGGCATCGCCGAAGCTACCCCCCATCGCGAACATCACGTCGCTGCCAACGAAGGATCGAGCAGCCATCCTGGATTTGCTGTTCGAGCCAAGCACGCAGCTCCATACGCTCTCCGTCCCTCTTCTACATGAAAAGCAGTTCGAGAGCTACGCCGACCTCATTTCGGCTGTGGGTGTTCAACTCACCGAGCTGGCAGAGTCTGCCTCGTCTTCAGATACAGAATGGCTTGAGAGCATCTTAGGCTCGCACCCACGGCTTGGTGCGAAAAAGGTGGAAAGTGCCCAATCTCAAGCCGAGCAGGCGCAGCTCCAAGGCACTGCAGATGAGACGGAGCAGCTCATTGCGCTTAACGAAGAGTATGAGAGAAGGTATCCTGGCCTGCGTTATGTTGTTTTCGTGAACGGAAGGAATCGATCGGTGATAATGGACGATATGCGTCAACGGATCGCAAACAGTGACCTGAAGTCCGAAAGAATGGCAGCTATCAAGGTGAGTACCTGTACTCAGGGATGACCCTTACGTGCTGCTTGTTTCATGAGCTAGTTCTAAGGCTGACACAAATGTTCGAAGGCTATGTGTGAGATCGCAGCTGATAGAGCAAGCAAACTATCTTCTGAGCTGCTGGCGTAGTGAATTACAGCTTTTGAACCCGCACCCAGCAATTTATCCGGCAGTGCCTGCCACGTCTGGTGCATTCTTCAGTTTTAATATGTGAATTGACTGCGACTGTGCAATTCTCTAGGAGGTGCTTGCCTCAAGACACAGTTTGCTTGATGCATGATCCTTTGTTCTGCGCGCCTGATATATGTCCTTTTGAAACCTCTGTCATGGAGGGCTTCACTCTCGTCGCAGAGATCTGACTCTGGCTATGTCTGAGCCAACCACAGAGAACACTGCCAATAAGCAGGGCAAGCAGGGCAAGCAGCTCGAGAAGACTGGTGGCATTTCACTTCCCGTGGAAAAGAGCGAGAAGACAGAACAGCCGACAAGAGAAAAGCAGCTCTTCCAGCGAATAGGTGTAGCCACAAGCAAAGGAAATGAAAGGTTCAAGGACGGTTCTCGGGCCGCAGATACTGGTGCTCCATTCGAGAATGTCTCTCTTGACAGTGAACCCGAGGTGGAAGACAGCGGCGACGACGACTTCGAGAAAATTGGTGCTACTGATCTCTCACACGAGGGACAAGATCATCGCTCATATAATGGTCAGGCAGACCATCCCCGCAAGTATCCCAAGGGCTTTGGCAAGGACACTGGCGGTAAGTGATGTGCGAATGCCCACTCCGTCACCGGGACTCATGCACGGCGTGTGAAATCAAATCCGCATACTCGTCTCGGTTGTCCACGGTGGGTAGTGTCGTTGCTTGCGTAGCTTAGTGACACCTGATTGATGTTGCATGGAATTGTAAGAGGTAGGGAGCGTTGCTGATCGAGGGATGTCAAGTATTGCGGGACTGCAAATTTGGCAACACTTTGTGCTACTTCTGATCAGCCGTATGTAGATTCAATACCTACACTTTATGGAAGGCGCTTACTACCTTATTGGTGTCTTTTTCGAGGTAGTGAATGTACTAGTATGCTGTATGGAATAGAAGAAATGTGAAGTACATTACATGTAGGAAGGTAGGTCCCCAAGTTACGATCGGCTATATGGTCCTTTCCTCCGAGCCAGAAGGGGCGCGCCATTGAACCCATATTCATTTCGTTACCATTCTATGAGATGACCAAAACACACCAACATGCAACGTCGCGGCCGAGCAATACATCCAGGAAAAGGTCTTACAAATCTCTCGAGATGAATCCTCTCTTTTGGCAACTTCCAATCCTCATACTGGCATTATGGCTCTTCACAGCCTACATGACCCGCGCATTTCCAACCCTCACAGGCAAGCGGATATGCCTAGTAATTGCGCACCCGGACGATGAAGCGATGTTTTTTGCTCCCACGATTCGCCATCTCAGCAAACCCGAACTCGGCAACCAGATTGTGATATTATGCTTCAGCAGCGGCGATGCAGATGGACTCGGACATATTCGCAAAAACGAGCTAGTCGCATCAGCTCTTCTCCTGGGACTGCGCAAACCAGAAAATATCGTGGTGATAGAGGACAACAACTTCCAGGACTCCATGATGGCTACTTGGGATGCGAAACTCATATCGCAGACGTTGATGAAGTATTTTGCTCCGAACGTCAGCACAGCCGCGACCACCAACAACAACAACAATAAAGCTCCAGAGGCCCTAGTTGATGTTCTGATCACTTTTGATGAGGGCGGTATCAGCGGGCATCCAAATCACATTTCGCTTCTACATGGCTGTACGACTTTCATGAAGACTTTGATGCTGAAGCATACCGGGTGGGAGAATCCTGTCAAGCTTTACACTCTGACGACGACGAACATGGTGCGAAAGTACAGCAGTGTACTAGACTCGTTGATGAGCGTGCTGATGATTGTTTTGGGAAAGAAAGAACGGGGCGCTTTTCCCAGTCCGTTGCTCATGGTGAGCTTACCTGGGGATGTGAGAAAGGCGCAGCGAGCAATGACTACGGCACACGTGAGCCAGATGAGATGGTTTCGATGGGGTTGGATCGGAATCTCGCGATACATGGTTATCAACGACTTGAAGAAGCGGTAAAGATTGTAGACGGGTAACCAAATCGTATCTTGACCTTCGATATGACATTAGACATGACTACATTCACTCTGTTTTGTGAGCAACCCTGGACTGCTGCGCCGCGCTATGCATCAAAAAATATAAATCTCGATTCGATCAATAACCATACGCACTTCCTCGATGCCCGGATTGGTGGAACATGCCACTTCCATTGTCGCTGTCCTGATAGTGGGCATTGTGCTTGAGGTCCTCATCCAGGAATGGCTCATTGTCCTTGATCTCCCAACTGTGCGATTTTTCCTCAACACTAAACTCCAGATCTTCCTGTGTGATGCTGTCCCAGTACTTGTAGACCATCATGACAGCCAACAAGTTCAGCAACGTCGCAAAGAACAGGCCGTCCAGGTAATGCTCCACGTTGTCGCAGATTATCTCGCTAAACGCGTACAGCAGGACCTGGCCTATAATGAGAGCAACGACTCCCAAAATAATATGCAATATGGGCCATCTTTGCTCCAGTGTCCCGAGAACCATGATGACCTGACAGACAATGTAGACCGCCAGAAAGATTGCGCTGAAAAGGTACACGACTACGAACAGCCCAATTGTGTTCTCAGGTCCGAGTCCGGCCCAGCTCTTGAAGGTCAGCAGTGAAACTGCAAATGATATTAGGAACATCGCAGTGCTGCATCCATAGATTAACCAGACAGAGAGTGTCGTGCCGTCTTCGTACATGGCGAAGCCGACGCAGCCTCCAATCATCAGACAGATACATGTCGCCGAGACAAGGCCGCATTGTACTGCGACGAAGTATGAATACGCGCTGCTGGCTGGTGGGACGACGCCACAGTCGATGACCAGTGAGCACATCGTGAGCAAAGTATACAGATAGAAGAAAGATGTCATCTCTTTGCGACCTTTGCAAGCCGTTAGTCTCGCGCCCTCGCAGCCAGCGCCCCCTCCCTCAACATACCGACTGCTGTGAATTTACTCCGCACGTGTATTATCATGACAACCAGCATTATGAGGGTGAGAATATGTGCGAAACCAGTCGCGCCTTCGAAGATGATCGTGTTCGCCAATTCGATGGATCGTGCGTAACAGTTGGTTTGCACGCTGTGTGCGCCCGTGATCGGCGACCTCGGTCCTACCAGAAGACACAGGGGAAGGGGAGTCTTCTCGCATATCGAAACAAAGTCGCCGAAGCCCATCGTGAAGGGGAAAGGGCGTGGAATCGGCGCGCTGTGGTGGGAACCGTGCGTGTGGATTGGGGACTCGCAGTCGGCTGGTGGTACGGATCGGGTTGATTTATGTGTTGTGATGGCTGGGTTGGAAGCACCCAACGGCTGCTGGGAGATCTCAACGCTGGAACGGGCAAGCGAGTGTGAGGTGGTGGTGTTATTTGTATTGACGTTTGTGAAAGTGAGAGACAGAGGCAGGGGCGCTCGCAACCTCTCGGTGGTAACGACTGCGGCTGTGCGACGGACAAGGCTGTAGAACTAACGCAACGCCAAACCTTAAGGTACTACCTCCGTATCCGGACGAGAGACACCACAGCTTTCACCCCAATATGCGCTCGTAGTAGATGCGCGATGCGGCTATCGATCCATAGCCCGAGGACGAAGAAATACGCGCAGATTGGCTCATATGTATACCTACCTGTTCACCCAGGTCATCGCAGTCCAGAATCTGCCCCTGCAAAGAATCTCAGCGCTCACAGGCACGTGGAGAGAGTATCGTGCAGATGCAACGTCTCTGTATCGTTGCGCTGGCACAGCTCAGCTACCACGCGATGCGATCTGCTTCAGGCGGGCATATGAACAAGGCAGATGGCGATGGCGATGATGATGTCCGGAGCTGCGACGTAGCTGTTTGCTTCTCCTCTGGATAGATGACGACGGCCAATGAAATGCTAGTGAATAAATTACGGTTAAACTGTTTCGACCCATTTACTCCACTTCCTTCAACCAAACAAGTTACAACAACTGGTGGTGAAGATCACGATGCTATGTATACATACAACTCCGTCGCAAAGATCCATTCAACGAGCTCTCGTTATTGCTCGACACTTACCTCCGCCAGCTCTGTGGCAGCAGCAGCGTGCCCACGACCCTCGAAGATGCCGCATGATTGTATGCTTCCGCAACTTCAGTCAAAAATGGGACGACTTCACTGTCCCGGTACATTGTGCCGAAGCGAAAGTGCTGCTAATGTAGACGAGGAGGAAGCGGTCTATTGTGGAAGACGTTAGCGTCTTCCCAATTTGTTCGACTCATCACAGGATCTGTTCAACCAACCAATTAGGTACACTAACGGCTTTTACAAGAAACACCTTCCTCCTTGTCTACGTTACTGCGAAGATCAAGCGGCGACAGATTGACTGGCGCCCTGAAGATCTACGGCTAGTGACATCGGACAGAATGAACATAGGCAGTCCCAGGGGCGAATTCTGGTTGAAGATGGCCGCCCTTCTCGTCTGTAAAATCGCAATACAAACCCATATGACATGCCCTTACCATGCGTTACTCAGTTGCTCTATTGCTACCCTTCATTGAAGCAGTCACGGCGCAAGCGGACAATCCCTTGAGCTTTGTCAGTGCTTCCACTCTGTGGTCAGGAGGCTCTTCACCAATTGTGAGCACAACTTACGCAAGTTTCCAAGGCAAAGAGGACGACCGCACCAAGACGTCGAACTATCTTGGTAAGAAGTGCCCTTGAACTTGCAACAACAAGAACCTTGCTTCGACCTAACTAGACGCTGCATAGGCATCAGATATGCTACTGCACGTCGATTCGACCACGCCGAGATCTTCAACACGACGCTCGAAGGAGTTCAAGATGTCAGCGAGTATGGACAAGCGTGCCCGCAGCATATGGTAATCCCGTCGATGCTGGCACCAGATATTGGGCTAGCCGGAGAGGTGGTCAGCTTACTGCAGGCATTGCCTCTCACACAAGCTGTTCTGCAGCAGTCGGAAGACTGCCTCTTCATCAATATTGCGCGACCTCAAGATCAGAATTTGAGAGATCTCCCAGTGGTCCTTTGGATGTAGGTTGACACTGTGGTCAAGTGCTAAGCTTGCATTTTGTTGACTTTGTTTGTTCCAGTCATGGCGGTGGCTTCGAAACGGGATCAGGTGATTCCTTGCTTGGAGAACTCAACGTGCCGGGGGCATTCTATCAAGGCAACCGACTTGTGCAGGAGAGTATTGAGATGAATCAGCCGATTATTTTCACCTCGATCAATTATCGTCTCGCACATTTCGGCTTTGCCGCCTCGCAAGAGATGGCCGATGAGGGACTCCTGAATCTTGGCATCGAGGATCAGAGAGTTGCAATGCGCTGGATTCAGCAAAACATTCACGCGGTATGCTCGAGACACAGTTGTCATGTTGCCGGAGATTGATGTGGTGCTGACAAGTCGTTGCAGTTTGGTGGAGATGCTACGAAAGTGACCATCATGGGCGAAAGTGCAGGCAGCTGGTCTGTCTCCACACATCTTGTAGCCAATAATGGAGATCACGAAGGTCTCTTCCGCGGTGCAGTTGGAATCTCCGGCGGTCCCTTGAAAGTCGACCCACCATCACGCCAGCAGCCATTGTTTGACGATATGGTGCAGTATGTCGGATGTGGCGATGCTGCTGACAAGATTGCCTGCCTCCGTGAGGCTCCGTACGAGCTTTTGTACGCTCATATGAACACAGTGAATAACTTTCTGACCGGCTTCAGAAGCCTGGCATCCGCCTGGACTGTTAGGCCAGACGGCCACTTCATCGCTGACAGCCCCGATAAGCTTGTTGCAGCTGGCAAGATCGCCAATGTGCCGATCATGTACGGCGACATGCGGGACGAAGGCACACTGTTTTCGCTCACGAACCAGCTCAACATCACGACGACGGAGCTGGTCAAGGATTACTTCAAGACGTATTGGTGGCCTGATATCACAGAGGCACAGCTCGATCGTCTGATGGAGGAGTACCCAGATGATCCCTCCCAAGGATCCCCTTTTGGCACGGGCCTTCTCTATGCGATTCCATCACAGTATAAGCGTCTCGCTGCCATCAATGGCGATTACAGCTTCGAATCGCAGCGCCGTCAATTGCTCGCACAGCACACGGCACCAAAATGGAACTATCAAGTCGAAGCTTTTATTCCACTGTCTGATCTGGGAAGCACAGCACTTGGTGGTCTTCTAGGAGGTCTCGGGGTAACAGACATTCCAGTACTGGGATCCTTCCACGCATTTGATGTCTTTTTCAATTGGTTCGGGACCATGCCTCCAGAGCTGAGTCTGAATAGCCGCCACATGATGGGAGTCTTGGTTTCTTTCATCCACAACCTCGATCCCAACCAACACGGCCAGGAGGACCTTCCGGAATGGCCTCAGTGGGACGCGGAGAATCTGGCGACTATCCGATTCTCGGAAACGGAAGTGGACCTTATCAGGGACGATTACCGTAATGCGTCCATTGCATTCTTAAACGAGGTTAGAGACTCTATGCGTCTGTAGTGTGCAACCTACCTGTCTGGGTGAAATCTGTATCTGTCCACTGGGTATGTGATAAGAAGCTACAGGTGGGTGGATAGCCCTAATCTTGTACGACGTATAGTGCGTGTATGTACCACAGCGTATACTCTTGGCCCTACGGCGCCTACCGTAGCATCTCGAATCTCGATAGCCGGACACGTTGTGCCTCGTGCCGGCATGCTCGTTTCGGTGATCACCCAGAGTAAAGGACGCCAAGCCCAAGAACAACGGGAAGCTTGTGAATCTGTGAACAGAATAAGGTGAAGTACACTCAGGTACTGTACATGTAGGTCGTGTTATCTCCTGCCTGAGAGTGGGATGTTCTGTCAGTCAGAGTGGGATGCAGACGAAATGCTGTGGTCTGTCTTGGCATGATCGGGCGTCGGCAGCGGTAGAATTAGGTTGCGACTTGCGACTTGCGACTTGCGACTTGCGATACTGCACTTCCCATCTCTCCGTATAGTACGGAGTAATTGAACGGCTTTTTGTGACCTCGACATTGTGACAGAGCGCGTGACAGTCTTCGCCATGGGTATATGTAGGTAGAAGGAGGTGTTACTGCAGTAGTACATATCGCCGGCTACAGTACGATAAGACCTACAGCTGATCACGATCGATCACGATCGTCCCCGGGGATCTGATAGGATATATTGTTGGGCAGCAGCCAGCCAGCTGAGCAAGCAGCGCAGCCCAGCACCCGAGTCCCCCGCGGCCGACTACTGTGTAAAAATACCTACATGTACCGTCGGGTACAGCATCACGTCGACCATCATCCATCGTCACGCCGTCACGTAGGTTGCACCCACAATCTCGGTACTGGCAAACTGGGGCTGCAGCAGAATTTGCGGTCGGCATCTTGACTCACAGTACCGGCAGCACGATTCACGCCTATCTATCCTCGACCTCACTTGGCTCTCATTCGCTCGCGGCAGGCTGGGAATCGCGTCGGGGAGCGAGCGAGTGGCGGTGTGTGAGCCGTGTTCCGCCAGCGCAGCAAGGAACAGCCTTGGTTTGATCGAAACGGCTCTCAGCGTCTCGTGGCGGTATGTGACTTGAGCTTGCCACGATGGAGGTGAGGCTATATCCCGCTCCTTTTTGTTCAAAGTCAGCCGATGCCCTGGTCGCCAGCGCGTCTGTCCTCGCACCGCGTGCCTCGCGATGATGACCGCCTCCCTATTCCCCTCCCCTTTGCCTGCTTGCGAGCTGTCGATGATGAGGCAGTGCGTGCGGACGGTGGCACTTTGACGAGAGGAAGAGAGAGATAGAGAGAGAGCGCGAGCGAGAGAGTGAGGAAAAGAGATAGAGAGTGCGAGAGCGAGAGAGCGAGAGTGACGGTGACAGAGATAGGAGAGCAAGCGAGAGCCAGAGAGCGACAGAGGGATGTGATCTATCAGACGGGTTCTCAGCGGCTGCCTACCGCCGTTGGTATTGTGTAAGTCTGTCAATTCTCCTCTCATCAGTCACGCCGTCTAGTGGTACTACGTTCCAGCGTGGTCACTCGAACCCGTGAGGATGCTCGACCAGCAGCTCAACCTGTACCGTCGCCCGCTCACCTGCCCCCATATCTGCTCTGCTCTCTTCCCGCCACCCTTCTCTGCGCGCCCTTCCCACCTCGCGGCAAGCACTCACTTCTGACACTTCACCCGACGCAGTCTCAGCCATGCGCACCCTCTTCTCCGAGAACATTCTCTCGCCTGTACCCACTCCGGGTCCAGAGCAGAAGGCAAACCCGTTCGAACTCATTTTCAATACAGGATCCTCAAGTGGTCCCAGTGCGCACACGGCATCATCGCACAGCTCGCCAAAGGACTCCCACTGGCTGACGGCGTACTATCGCGAGCAACGGCGATTGGCTAATCAAGTACACATCCAGAGCAATATTTCGAGCGACACGGTCCAAGGTGCTCCCAGTCGACCGAGCCACAGGCGACGGCATGGCAACCCCAAAGTGCTCTTCATGGGCATGCGAAGGTACTGCGGCTTTATCTGCGTCGCAAAGCAGGAGACTGACTCGGCGCAGAAGCGGCAAATCCTCCATCCAGAAAGTCATCTTCGAGAAGTTCTCTCCTGCAGAGACACTCTACCTCACTCCAACTGAACGCATCGAAGCCGCGACGATGGAGTCATTCATGAAGTTTGAGTCGTTAGAAGTGCCGCCCCACCTGCAATACATCTCACCAGATTTCGATCGGGAAGCCGTCTTCGGAAATGCAGGAGCCATAATATGGGTCATCGACATGCAAGACGAATACTTCCAGTCCATTGACCAACTAATCAAGACGGCCGGTTTCATCATGGAGAACTATCCGCGCGTCCATTTCGAAGTATTCATCCACAAAACTGACGGTCTATCCGAAGAGTACAAATACGGCACCTTCCGTGACGTGCGCCAACGCGTCCAAGACGAGCTCTCTGATGCCGGTTACGCAGACCGCCCCGTGGCATTCTACCTCACCAGCATATTCGACCACTCCATCTACGAAGCAATGAGCAAAGTCGTGCAAAAGCTTCTCTCACAACTTCCCGCCATGGAGACACTACTCAACAAGCTCTGCTCGTCCTGCAGAATCCAAAAAGCATACCTGTTCGACACCGTCTCCAAACTCTACATGGCGACAGATACGAGTCCCACATTCCTCAAGGACTACGAAGCCTGCGCCGACTATGTGGATGTCATTGTAGACATTAAGCAGATCTATGGCTGGCAGAATCGTGACCCTGAGGAGAGCAACAGCAACAGCAACACCAACACCAACAGCAGCAACACCAACAATACCAACAACACGCCAAGTGAAGCAGTAGGCGAGAGTCTCATCACATACGACAAGACTGGGGACACGTACATTTATGCGCGCGAGATTAACGAGTACGTTGTACCGCCCCCCCCCCTCACCCTTTACGCTGAACCCATGGTATGGTGATATGTCATTTGTGAGAAGGGGAGAAAAGAAAAAAATCCATACTGACCTTTTGACGTCCGTTGCTGGCGAACTAGTTATCTTTCTCTGATATGTGTCATGGGACAGGGAAGCACTGTTGACAAGCGGGTGTTGATTGATTACAATGTCAGTGTACTCCACGACGCACTGCTGCAAATTTTTAAGCTATAGGAATGGCATTTCCTCTATATACTGCCGTGAAGTGGAATCTAAAAGAGTCATGTGCATGCGTGGACTGTGTGGTGCATGAATAAATACACATGGAGTACATGTACGGAGTATATAGTAGGGGACATGACGCTAAAACTACAGGTAGTGGCACCGCCCACGACAACGAGACCGACCTCAGGCCCATCAGCAGGTACATAGCCACGGGAGAGAGTAATCAATCTCCTTGACCTGTCTATGTAGTCACAGCAAAGTGCGCAAAAAGCCAAAGTACTTGCAAGGGAAAATCCGCCGCTACAATAAGCTCTCCTACATAGATACTCGTTCCAATATTGCCGCATAATTACCCTCCGTTATGCCTGCCCTGTATAGTCAAGATGTATAAGTTGTCCAACGCCCAGTCCCGCTAGCGTTGTCGCGCTCGCACAGCACTTCGTAGGACAGACAAGCACACTTATGCTGACGCGTTTGCTGTCATTCAGCAGCTGCCGGCTAATACTGTTCTTGGCTCCCAGCAGCCTACTCGACCTATTCGACTGCATCGGTATCATTATGGTCCGGTGACGGCTTCCGGAACAACTTTTGACTGCGCGATCAACTCCCGGACGCCGCGTGCTGTGGTCCTTGCCCAATTGTAATGGCCTATCGAAACCTGGCAGAGCAGCGGCCCATGACTTCGCCTTGGCAGACCAGCTCAGCGCTGAATTCGGAGCCGTCCAGAGTGAGGTAGATATCGAAGTATACGCGGTAGAAAGTACCTTGCGGAGTGTCCATGCGCTCAAAATCTTTCTCGAGATTTTTTCTACTCAGATCGGATGTAAGTGTAACAACCTCCTTGATGCCTATCAATATAGTCAGTACTAAGCCCACCATCTCTTGCACATACACTTGCGCAACAGTCTGCAACTTACGCGGATCCTTGGTATATTCAGGGCAGACATCCTCATCGCAGGCATAAAGCACATCTTCGTACATCAGTGTTGCGCCTGGAGCTACCTGTCGGAAGAACGAGACCTTGACTGGCTCGCCAATCTTGACTCGTTGACCTTTCTGCACGAAAATTTGTCGCGTGTACTTGCAGCGGTCCTTACCATCAAGCGAAGGCACACGGTATTGCTCTGGATGATGGCCTTCCTTGAAGGGCTGCAGAGTAGCCATGAGGTAATGCCTTCTCGCCACACGCGAAGTGACAACGCGTTCCGTAATGCCAGCCGTGACAGCTCCTTTGACGATGGCTGCAACGGAATCCATGGGTCGGACGACCTTGTTCTGGAACTGCGGAGGCACATGGAGCTTGATCTGCTGGAAAAGGTACTCCGAAGCACCAAAACCACCCACAACGAGTACGTTCTGCGAAGAGTTAGCGTGTTGGCATGACCATGTTGTCGCTGAGTATGCTGACCTGCAACGATCTGTTCTGCGCCTGAATCGCAATGATCTGATTTCGGACGAGCTCCAGGATCCGATTGACCACTGGCTCAAAGCACTGCAAGATTTCCTCATTAGTGAACGTCATGTAGCCTTCCTCGATGCCGGCCTCTGGGAACTCGGCTTCGATTCCAACGTCTACAGCCCACTTTTGCCCATTGTTACGGAAATCAGCCTTGATCCGGTTCTCAAAGTCCATGATGCACTTCGCGTAGACTTTGCCAGCAGTCTTCGATCCATCGGGAAGTTTCATCTTCCGAATCTTTGCACGCAGTATGTTGGAGAAATTTCGATTGAGTGCCGTAGATCCACAAGAGTCACCAGATCCAGCAGTACATTCAGCAACAGTGAAAGGGGACTCTTCTTCGACTTCGTATG
>KZ105452.1:0-28087 GCA_000504405.2 Mycosphaerella sp. Ston1
CCTTCTAATTAGGAAGTAAGAATAAGCACTAAGGCAGTATACTATACTAATACTACTAGTATATTTCTGCTACCTGTACAATATTATATAATGCTAGACAGTAGATAAAACAAGTATAGTTACTATCGTATACTGGATACTACCCCCTCTACGCTAAATATACTTAGGATCCACACTTAAGTTGTTGCAGACAGGGTACTAAAAATCCGCCGTACTCCCGGGCTCCCGGGCTCCCGGAAGTCCCGAGGCTGCTCTTCTCGTACTGTCTCTTTGACTACATGTACCTGTACTGTCGTGCAGCGTTCATCACTCCTACCTTACGCATACTCACTACTCACTACTGACTAGGTATAGGTAGTTCTAGCCACTACTGTGACGCACAGCCTGCTCACAGTATCGCGAGCTCTCATGTCGTCGACTGCCCCGGCTGTCGCTACGGCCCTCTTGCTGTTGCCTTGCTGTTGCCATATTAACAACTGTCTTCGACCAAGCTGTCCTAGTTCCAGGCAAGACTTACTGCCAACGTCTTTATGAACCAGGGCCACATGTCAGGAGTGCACCAGGACTATCCTTATCATGCCGGCCTGACAGGTGGACGGTGGACTTGTATATGTATGCCCACTCTCTGATCCCCTCCATCTGGAACATCCACGAAGGCCTCATACACTCATACAGTACATGTATTTGATGGGCCTCGTCCCGTGACAGTATTCATCTATCCATACTGCCCAAGACAAGCTGGTCTACAGGACACGCTCCATCTCTCGTGCATCTGCTACGCGTCCTGCGAAGCCAAACCCACTTCCAAGCTGTAGTCTAATGGCAAAGCTTCGAACTGTCGGTGCTGAAGTTCTTTGCGTTTCAGTCTGTACGAGCGACACTGAAGGCTACATATCCTGGTCAACCATCTCGGACGTCATCTCTCACGTCTCAGAACACCTGGTCAATGGAGATATAGCTCGCCCATTCATCTCCTTACATTCTGCCCACATACTCTTATTAACGTGATCTAGCCTACTAATTAGTCCTTCTTCGTGGCACGAGCTGCCATTTCTCCGCGCCTAGAGCATTATGCTACCAGAGAAGAAAGACGGCCTGGACATCGCGGTCATCGGGGCTGGTATCGCTGGGTTGGCAGCAGCGATATGTCTCTGTCGCGCAGGCCATCAAGTTACTCTCTATGAGCGATCCGAATTCAAGAATGAAGTTGGCGCCGCCATCAACATGCCTCCACAGGCGGTACGATTGTTGCGACAATGGGGTATCGCTCGCCCCGATCCTACCACAATTGATCATCAGTATGCGGACGAGGCATGCGGTACTCCTCTAAGGGGAACTCGCAGACTTGACGCTGAAACTTTGCAAATCCAACTAAGCTCCAGCTACGACAGTGACGAGAAAACTTATGGTGCCTCTTTCTTGACCTATCATCGTGCAGACCTGCACTCTGCCTTGCGCATACGCGCCGAGAATGCTGGTGCGAAGGCCGTTCTTGGGAAAATGGCAGTCAAGCTCAATTGTGAAGCTGGCGAGTTTGTGATTGTAGACTCTCACAGCAGGACCGGAAAGCAAGTCGTCAAAAAGGATCTGATCGTGCTAGCAGATGGAGTCCACAGCATGTTCGGCGCGCATGTCACGGGCTCGAAAATCCCTTTGCATGAAACAGGACGCTCCGCATTTCGCAGCTTAATCCCCATGGACAAAATCCTCTCCGATCCTGAAGCAAGCAAGCTGTTCAAAGAAGACGGACATCTCGATCTGACTGGATGCACCCATCCCAGAACTGGAGTCTTTCTTGTCGCATACCCCTGTCGCAGAGGCGAAGTCATGAACATTGCCATCTTTACCCGTATGCAGCCCGAAAACCGCCGACTAAGCGACTGGGACTCTCCAGCCACAATCGAACAAGCCTTGCACGGCCTTCAAGGCTTCCACCCTTCCTTCAAAGCAATGATCAGGTGCGCAGAAGACATGCGAGTGTATACAGTCTTACACCGCGAACCCCTACCCAACTACGTCAAAGGGCGAGTGGTGTTGATTGGAGATGCCGCACACCCTATGCTCCCGACGCTCGCAGCCGGGGGTTCAACGTCGCTCGAAGATGCTGCCGCTCTGGAAGTCGTTCTCAAAGATTTGAAACCAGATGAGCCAGCCAAGATCGCAGATCGATTACGCCTATGGCAGGCGTTGAGACTGCCAAGAGATGTCACTACGCAAGTTCTCAGCAAGACGATGGTACAACCCAAACCTGCGAATGAATTCGCTAGTGAGGTCAGACAAGTCTATGCTGGAGATTTACCTGATGTCGCTCTTACGGGCAATATCAAACCCACGAGGGACTTTATGTGTTATTATGATGCGTATGAAGAGTCGAGAAAGGCGCTGAAATGGGCTGAACGAGATGGAGCGTATGGAGAGGAAGATATGATGGCAGTGATGCAGGAGAGAGGCGTGATCAGTCATTTCGGGAGACCTCCTCACAGTACCACTGCCACCACATAGGGATGGAACCGTGTCGTTCTGCTATCGTGCGTCGATGCCAATAAGTCGACTGGTAGGCGTCAAGAAAGTAGTCACCACTCTCACGACCTCCTTCTTAAGAGTCGGTACCTTCCGATCCAAATCTTAGAACAATCCTAATTCATAGCGAAATGAAAACATGCGAGTAGACAGGCATAGTAGATACATAAAATACCTAGTGGCCAGGGCCCGTTGGTCTTCAGTATGGGATTCGCGTGGAAGTGAAAGCTGCATTCCGATTTTCATGACGGCCTTTGCTGTGTAAATCATCTGAAGTATGGCTGATATGGCTTGTTGTCCCGTCGCAGATCTCTGCTCTACGCTATGTAAGGTAATGGTACGCGGCATTCCGAGTTATGTTGTCGTGTTTGTTGTTTGTGCACGAGCTCTTCATCCCAGTTTCACTCCCCTCACCCCTGCTCGCGGTCCTACTGTATTTCCGCGCCGTCTCCATAGAGCAATATGACATTGACGAGACAGAGTACTACTGCTAAACTGGAGACACGCACGATTCATACCTCCCGTCCCATACAGTTGCTGCTGCAGGAATAGGTCGTCGGACGAAGCAGCACCGCACCGCACAGCTCCGCTGATCGACAGCTCCAACGCCTCGACGATCGCTCCAACACGTCCAGCACCATACAACTCGACGGAGCAGACAGTAGCCGACGTACACCACTCCGAACTGAACTCGCCCTCCCTCTCGAAGTAATACTGGCCACTACACGCTAGGGCGGTGAAGCCCACCCAGGCGCCGTCGACATGGCCGCCGCCGTCTCTGGCATGTTCAATAGGGGCATGGGCCCGTCCAGCAAGGAAAACACTATGCGCGGTCTTGTCTCCTTCATCGCCGACCTACGAAATGCCCGAGCACGCGAACTCGAAGAAAGGCGAATCAACAAGGAATTGGCCAATATCCGCCAGAAGTTCAAGGGCGGCAACCTCTCGGGCTACGACAAGAAGAAGTATGTCTGCAAGTTGCTGTACATTTACATCTTGGGCTGGAATGTCGACTTTGGACATCTCGAGGCTGTCAACCTGATTTCTGCGACCAAGTACTCGGAAAAGCAGATTGGCTATCTGGCTGTCACGCTGTTCCTGTACGAGGGACATGAACTGCTACACTTGGTCGTGAATAGCATCCGGAAAGATCTGGCAGATCATAATGAGCTGAACAATTGCCTGGCGCTGCATGCGATTGCGAACGTGGGTGGGAAAGAGATGGGTGAGGCTCTTTGTGCGGACGTGCATAGGCTGTTAATATCCCCCGCGAGTAAACCATTTGTGAAGAAGAAGGCTTCTCTTACGCTCTTGAGACTATACCGCAAAGTCCCCACGATCGTGCAACCAGAGTGGGCGGAGAGAATCATTGCGATCATGGACGATCCGGATTTGGGCGTTGCGTTGAGTGTCACGAGTTTGGTCATGACGCTGGCGCAGGACAATCCAGAGAGCTACAAGGGAAGCTACGTGAAAGCTGCGCAAAGACTGAGGAAGTTGGTTGTGGACCAGGACTATGCAGGTGACTATGTCTACTACAAGGTGCCGTGTCCTTGGCTACAAGTCAAGCTACTGCGACTTTTGCAGTACTTTCCGCCTTCCGAGGACTCGCATGTCAGACAGCTCATGCGAGACTCTCTGCAGGTTGTTCTGGACAACGCCATGGAGAGTCCGAAGAATGTGCAGCAGAATAACGCACAGAATGCGGTGCTGTTCGAGGCGATCAATCTGATCATTCACCTGGACACCGAGCGAGATCTGATGGTGCAGATCTCGACCAAGCTGGGAAAATTCATTGGGAGTAGAGAGACAAATGTCAGATATCTCGGGCTAGAAGCCATGACACACTTGTCCGTGAGAGCGGAGAATCTGGACCCTATCAAAAAGCACCAGGATATCATTATTGGATCATTACGAGATCGAGACATTACAGTGCGAAGGCAGGGACTTGATCTGCTCTACAGCATGTGCGACTCGACGAACTCGCAGAAAATCGTGCACGAACTGCTGAAATACTTGCAGTCTGCGGACTACGCGATACGAGAAGAAATGGTGCTCAAGATTGCCATTCTGACCGAGAAGTATGCAACGGATGTCAAGTGGTATGTGGACATATCGATGCGGCTGATCGCAATGGCTGGAGACCACGTGAGTGATGAGGTCTGGCAACGAATCATCCAGATCGTGACGAACAACGACGAATTGCAGATATATGCAGCCCAGAATATCCTGCAGTACTGTAAAGCCGACCATTGCCACGAGACGCTAGTCAAGATTGGCAGCTATATCCTGGGCGAGTTTGGACATTTGATTGCAGATACAAAGTCATGCAGTCCGATCGAGCAATTCCTGGCACTTCAAGCCAAGTTTGGATCATGTTCGCCTGTCACACGAGCCATGATTCTGTCGGCATTCTTCAAATTTGTCAACCTGTTTCCTGAAATTCGACCTCAGTTACTTTCTGTTTTCAGGACGTACAGTCACTCGTTGGACTCCGAACTGCAACAACGTGCGTGTGAGTACTTGACAATATCGACCATGTCATCAGACGACCTTTTGCGAACCATATGCGATGAGATGCCTGCGTTCCCGGAGCGAGCCTCTGCTCTTCTTTCTAGACTGGACAAGAAATCGAGCGCAGCCGGCGATAAACGGACATGGGCCATCACCGGCAAAGATGCCGCTCCTGGCCTCGATAGAAGTGCTACACTAAAGAGGAACTTCTCCAACTCCGCAGTGACCACTCTAAATGGAGTAAATGGCACCGCAAATGGCACCAACGGCGCGTACAAAAATGGCGCAGTGAAGACGCCTATCGATGAGCTCGCTGGGCTTGACTTGACGAGTGGGAGCACAAATCTTGCATCCGCAGCACATCTGTCGCCGGGTTGGGAGGGAGGTTACAACGGACTGCTCATGCGCTCAGAAGGCCTCCTCTACGAAGATGCTCAGCTACAGGTTGGCTGCAGAACAGAGTACCGTGCCGAGACGGGCTGTGTGATTCTGTACTTCACCAACAAATCTCCTGCGCCGATGCAGTCATTCACAACCACAATCGACAACCCATCGACAGAGCACCTCAAAGCCGAAACGAAAAACCTTCCCGAAACAAAAGTCCACACAGGCGAACAAACGAGCCAGATGGTCATTTTCACAGCCCATGGTGTATTCACCGAGTCCCCTACAATAAGAATATCATACATGGCTGGATCATTACAAGCGGTCACGTTGAAAGTACCTGTGGCGCTGCACAAATACATGGACGCTGCTGTGTTATCTTCTGATGATTTCTTCAAGAGATGGAAACAAATCGGCGGCGCACCGAGAGAAAGTCAGAAGATCTTCAAAGCCTATGATATCTCTACCGATTCGACAAAACGATTACTGACGGGACTGAAATGGGGTGTTCTCGATGGAGTAGATCCCAACTCCAAGAATTTCGTCGGAGCTACAGTTCTGCATACTGTTGGTGGTAAATTTGGGTGTTTGTTGAGACTGGAACCAAACCAAGAGAATAAGGTACGTTTCGAACACACCAACCAATCCCCCTCACGCTTGCTTTCCCATTGACATTGGACTACGCGCTGACATGACTTTTTTGTGTCTTTTCCAGATGTATCGTCTTACAATCCGAGCTACAGACGAAGCTGTTCCCCCGGTTTTGATGAAGATTATGGAAGAGAGACTAAAAGAGCCCTTTCCGCTGTGACAATCGCATGCTTCCTTCGCCCAACGGAGTGAAGCTGTTAGGGACGCTTTGCAGTAGTAGCAGTAGCAAGTAGTAGTAGTAGTGGTAGTAACAGCTAGCTAGCTAATTAGTCTCAAGACCCAAAATTCTGAAAAACAAAATGACTGCACTTGCTCTCTCTCTGTCTCTCTCTCTGTGTGTGTGTGGTTGCATATATATCATTATGTCAAGTACTTACCTTACTTAATATTTATATATATGTATACCTTATCTAGCAAGAGCCCTCCCTCCCTCCTGCCTCCCTCCTTCCCTCTTCCTTCCTTCTTCCTTCCTTCTACCTTCCTTCCTTCCTTATTTCTTGCTTCCTTCCTTCCTTCCTTCCTTCCCTCCTTCTTCTACCTTCCTGCCTTTCCTTCCTTCCTGCCTGCCTTTCCCTCCTTCCTACCCACTACCCTCCCTCTATACATCTACCGCCTCTATATATACACCGCTAAGGTAGTGAAAGAAAGAGAAAAAAACCATTATTGAAGTGACTGGGTTAGGCTGCAAGATTTGGGTGGTTGGTGGTGGAAGCAGGCAGGCAGGCAGGCAGGCAGGACTTGAAGAACGATTCTTTTACTTGTTGAAATGCTCTTTTTCTTTTCCACTACGGCAACTAGGCACTATAAAAACGACTCAAACTCTTGTGGTATCATGGTGCAGTCGCTAAATCAAAGCAAGGACAAAGACGCCAACTTCGTTTTCCTCTCCTTCTGCTTCATTGCTTCTTCCACGGACAGCTTGCTCTGAAGAGTGCAGCGCCCGACAGTCTGTTCTTCCACCATCACTGCACCTCTTTTCTCACTTGTCCCAAAGCACAAAAAAGACGCCTGTCGACTTTCCGTTGTTCTCGTCTTATCATATTTTTACATGGAAAAGGCTAGCCATTGGCAAGAGTCCCGCCCGTTCTTTCTCGAAACGATGTACACTTGAAACGTAATAAAGGAAAAAAGTGTGGCCGTATGTATCTATTGTTGCTGGTGTTGCTGATCTCGGATCAAAGCTAATTCGTGGGCATCATCAAAACATACCGCCATCCATGGGAGCGGTAACTGCGCGATCCGGCCTTCTGGTCAGCTCAGGAGAGCCGACAGTGGAACGTGAGCCGCCATACTGTGGCATGACTGGAGACTGGTCAAATGCCGGCATTCGCATGATGCTGCCAGGAAGGATGTGAGCCTCGCGTTTGGGCGATGTCTGCGTCAAGAGATTGGGATCAGATCGAGTGGTTAGGGGAGATGTTGTCTCTTGCGAATCCTTGGATCCAAGACCGAACATCTTGCGCGTGCCGCGACGGCGGGGATTGATCGGAGGAATGGGCGGTGCATCTTCTCTGCCATTCTGCAGAGATGCGCCCGGCGGCAAGTCCACGGTATCGATATTGGACGTCGAGGAGATGAGCGTCGGCTCTGAAATGTCGTACTTTGTGATTGTCCGCTTGCGCAAGCCTGCACCGCGGGCTGGAAATGGCACACCAGCAGCAAACGCAGACGGGCTAATGGCTGGACTGGATCCCGAAAGTGGCGGTGTCGGGTTCTCTGAATATGCGTTCGCGACTGGCGCGGGGCGACCTGGGGTATAGATGAGAGGTGTAAGACTCGATGGCGTTGCTGCTGGGGAAGGACCACTGCTGGCTAGCTGAGTGTCGACAGGCTGCAGCGTGCGGCCATTCCTGAGATCAAAGTAGGTTTGCATGCCTGTGCGACAGCCATCGCTGGATCTATCGGAAGCGGATACACCAGGCGAAACATCCGGCGTGAACTCGTGAGCTGTGGAACTCGAGCCACGACCCTCAACCATGGCCTTCTCCAGGTCATCACGGAACGGCCCAGTACGGCTGCGCGAGCTACCTGTGGCGGCCGAATTCGAGCGACTGCGATTGCGACTATTCATCTGAGCGACCGATCGACTAGATGCAAGTTGACGCTCGCGGGGAAGCTCGCTGTTGTCGCTCTCCTGGAAACCGTCTGGAGGTCCGTTCTTGAAAGCAGGATGCTGTGACCTTGGTGGCATAGGCAATCTCGCGGAGGAGTCACCACGAGGCCGTGTCGTGTCGGGACTGCGCTCGTTTCTGTCACCTTGAATGAGGTCATTCAAGCTGGGAATACCACCCACACCGGTCTTCAGTGCCTTTGAAGAAGGATGATCGCGCATATGTGCGAGTGACTCTCTGCTAGTCTTCACTCGCAACGCGCCGAATGCTCGAAGACCGTTGCTACCTGATGTCGGGATGGACAATGGTGGCGGTACTGGGCTGTTAGCTCTGGAACCATGGTTCACTTCGACAACGCTTCGAAGATTTTCCTTCACGGCTTCCCTACGAGCAGCCAGCTCTCTCGAAAACGCATCACGCCCCTCTTGGGTTGCTGTACTGGCGTCCCTTGTGTGTTGCCCGCGCAGCTCATGTTGCCACGATGGTGCATCGTTGTCTGCAACTGTAGGCGCAGAGTCGTCGCGATTCGAATTCGGGCGAGGACTGGATGCTATATCCTGGGAACTGAACAAACTCGATTGCTTCATTGCGTCGGTCGGACTCGTATCGCTGTGGTCGAAATGAGCGTGGTTCGTCATAATGCGGGCTTCGTCACGATCCCAGGGGTTGGAAGCTGTGTAGTGCGAATCGCGCAAAGATGCCACTGGATCCAGCGAACCCGCACCTGCTTCCAATGACGCCGTCTTGCTATGATTCCACGGAGTATTGGGCAGATTTGACGGGGCAGTTCCGGTCGTGGTAGGCTCGTCGGCCGGATAAATCGATGACTGGTTGCTCTTCTGGCGCAGGTGGTGCATCATTCCGTTCATGCCACCGAGCGCCTCCGCCTCAGGCAGCGTGGGCGAATCCAGCGCCTTTAGAACTTGCACATCTCCTCTCAATGCATTGTCCTCCAGCGATCGCGGCGAGGTCGCCTTCCTCGGAAACTTCAGGCCATCATCATCTTCTTCATACTCTTCTGTCAGGCTCGCAGGAGATTTACGATGTCTCATTGCAGGATGCTCAGATACAGAAGGGAGTATAGTAGGTTGCCACTTGCTTTGGTGGCCACCATAGCCATATTCCGGCTGGTTGAAAGAGTGAGCGATCTGCGACTCTTCTTCCTCATCTTCATCCTCACTAGCGCTGATGTTCCCGAAGAAAGTGCGATGCGTGTCTGGCAGAGGAGATTTGCTCACAGGGGGAGGCGAGACCTTGGTTGGGAACTTGCTTACCGCCTTCTGGAACACGTCGTACGCGTTACTAGTCTCATGCTTACGAGATGCAGCTTCAGCTCCCGCACGAGCTGGCGAGTCGTGAGAGCCCCTGGCCTGGTTGTCTTGTGCATCATTGAACGCGTTGATACGTTGATGTAGCGCAGATTGAGATTGCGCTTTGTTCTTCATGACAGCATTGGAAGCAGATCTTTGGAGCTGTTTCTGGCGTTCGAGGTACTGCTGCTCGTCAAAGGCAAACGCCGGTTTGTTGAAAGCACCTAGGGCAGTGGCTTTGCCACGATCGGCAGGCTCCAGGGCCTGTGCCAATACACTGGCCTCGTCCTGGAAACCGTCTACTGGCGACTGCGGTCCGCTAGGAAGTGGACTGGACGTTGCTGAGTTTACACGCCTGATCGACCCAAGTGAAGACAGTGGATTGGGGGAGATCAATTGCGGCGACTGGGATCTAAAGGCAAAACCGGGCGATTGCGATCGCTCTTGCAGATTGCCAGCACTCTTAGTGCTGTGCAAGAACGGTGGTACGTTTTTGCCGCTCATTGTACGTTGGCGTTGGATCGAGTTCAGCCGACTCAGTGCGGTACTCTGCTGTTCCTGGAGATGCTGTTCCAGTCCTTGCTCATATAGCCTCTTCGGTTTGGTATTCAATCTGTCCAGCATGGGTGTCATAGCGGGTGCGAGGTTCGCGGCGCTTGTCGGTGCATGCGCCGGCGATGGTGCTGCACTCGCAAGAGTCTGCGAAGCGACCGAGGTCGCTGCGGTTGATAATCGTGCAATCGAACGCGCATCCGAAGATGTTGTTGATCGCTTTCTGTCATATGAAGACAACGAAGGCGAGTGACAGAGATCCTTAGCCGAGTCGTTGGGCAGGGAATGCTGTCCATCATCATCATCCTGCAAGTCCAGCTCGGCCTTGTCCAAACCAAATTCAAACATTTGGCTTTCATCGGAGGTCCGCGGTAGCTCACTTGCATCGTAGTCTCTTTCCCTTTGCCGGTATCTCTGAAAGGCTGACATACCGACATCATCATCGTACATGAGCTTTCCGAGGCTTTTGGTAGAGTTCACTCCACTACCTGCAATCTTGTAGATCTTCTGGCGACCACCAAATAGAACATTGCCCTCTCCAGGTCTTGATCTTTGCATAATACTGCCGCTCTGAGCATCGACCTCACTGCTATAGCCATCCTCGGATATGGTAGAATCTCCGCGGCTGCTGCTTGCCTGAGCAAACGGAGGCCGGATGGATCCATGTACTGATGAAACCTCCGCAATGTCAGAAAGACCGGTTGGATTGAAGCCGAAGTCTCCCATGCGCGAACGCCTCCTAGGCTGTAACACGCTATCGTCGCTGGCCTTGCCCAGCAGTGAGTTTGGGTCATCCTGCTCGCGTAGCATACTGAAGCGCGTTGAAAGGCTCGGCATCAGTAAGCTTGTTCGAAAATCGTCACTTGAAGGTAGCGCAATGGAGACATCGAGTTGTGGCCGAGGTGCGGGCTCGGGCTTCTTGTTCTTCTTCCATCTGCTGGCCCCGGACTTTTTCAGCGCGGGAGAGGGGAGAGGCGGCTGCGAGAGCGCTTTGAGCGCATCGTCGTTTGATACCGGGCCATCGGTGGCCTTCTTCTTCAAAAGTTTGTTCATGGTAGTGCTGAATAAGTCAGCAGAGCTCCTGGAGGTGTAAGTCTGCGTCCACCACACGGCACCGTCCATGGAGGGCAGCCACCAATGTGCAAAGGACTTACTTACAAAACGAGTGTGGGTGAGTTTTGGTGGAGGTTTGTGGGCCTATACCCGCCGCCAATGCTGGTGCGACCTCACTCGCGCACACGGCGAGTCCCCAACCCTCTTGCGTGCCGCAAGTCTGAATCGCAGTATCAGGCAGACTGCGGGCTGCTCAACGTCCTTCAACAGCAGCAGGCAGAGAAAAGCTGTGCGCCGGCTGGGCGTCCGATGCGTGATGTCGCTAGCTTCCAAATCCTCCAACTGAGCATTGCCAGTGGGCGTGGTGCAAAGGCGCGAGAGTTCCGATGCTGGGCAGTGTTGTACTCGACAGCGTCAAGCGAAGGCGCAGGCGCTGGTTGGAGTAGGGGTGGGGGCAACGGTGGAGCGCACGCTGCAGGTACCCGTGGTCTGGTGCTGCAGTTCCGGAGAGTGAGCGGAATGCTGCCTCTCCAAACAAGCAGGGTTTCGATGCGGCGGCGTGGTGTCGGGGGATGGGACTTGTGCAGCCGGAGTGTCGTCGGCGCTGGGTGGAGTGTTGTTGGAGCGGGAGTGCGTTCGTGTGTGCGTTTCCAGGACTCGGCGCGCGTGTGTGCGTGTGTGTGCGTGTGCGCGTGTGTGTGTGAGCGAGTGAGTGCGTGGTGGACGACGCGCAGAGAAAGCGAGAAGATCTTGGGGCAGAGTGAGTCCGGCTGCAATCCCCCGATGGTACCTTATTTTAATCTCCACGCGACCCTTTTGCCGTGTAGCACAGCGGACCAGTAGTCGTACTCCGTCGAAGGGTGCAGTGCCGTCGGCGTGGGAGGTTGCTGCCGAGATGATGAAGTTGCGCGGTGCGGGCGAGCACTGTGAGCAGGCAGGACGGCGGCGGCGGCGGCGGCGGTGGTGGTGTTGTTGTGTAGGACGCGTGCGTGCGTGCACAGAAATTCAGAACTGGAGCGAGCTGGCATCCGCTGTCTCCTCCCTCTCCTTCTTCCCAGCTGCACGCATGTTTCATACAAACTGTGATACAGACAGAGTGTGCGGGTGGAGCCCGTCGCCCGTCGCCCGAGTCGCCTAAAAGCATGCGGGAGCAGGGGAGGGAGGGGCATGCAAGGAACGCGCCTGCCACTACAGTGGGTGGTGCACTGTGCAGTGCCTGTGCCACCCACCCGAGCGAATCGACGACCTTTTGCTCGACTCTGCCGCCTGCGATCTTGGAGCCATGGACGGGGAGATCGCCCCGTGAGGCAGTCCAGTCCTTGGTGAGTATGCCATCGTTTCGTCCATATAATACGCATCTGCTTTTAGGGACTGTACATCCTTTACATGCTATTCTCCAACAGGGGCACTTCATACCAGCAGTACTCATCGTAGTCAGTACTCACCCGTGGCCACACTTTATGCTTCTAGCACGAGCCTGAGGGCACTCCGCCATCAGCCGCTCTTCACTATCCGAAACTCTCGTGATCTCCGACATGTTCATGTTCACTGTTCAGCAGGTTGCCCTGCGTATGTAAGGTAGGTAGTTTTAGATCGCCGATGCCGACGAGCGTGATAGCGCGTGGGAAAGAGCTCCTTACATCGAGCGCAGCAGACTCACGCGTGACACAGCTCCTTGGGACCTGGAGTTCACACGTTTCAGGAAAACCTGCTCGTTCAGACAGACAACGAACAGTGATCGCTATGTTGCCTCTAGTTCTAGTGCGTACGGCTGTCCCATCATAACGTCCGTCGTTCGTCTCCTGATTGTCCAAATGCGCGCCGATTCGGAGCGGCACACATTAATAAACAATAATTAATCAATCCGTGCTGGCGTGCAACAGTGCTCAGCGTTGCCAGTGCGCCGGATATGAGCATCTTCCGGACATCGTCGAGCACCGCCTCATCACGCTGGGGTGCTTCCATCGATCGAATCTGCCACGCCACGCCACTCCACGCCGGGCGCTACCTACTGTTGTTATTATTATTCTTCAACATTGATGAGGTCTTTTCATTCACGAAATTTGGACGACAGGTACTTGACTGTTGAGAAATGAAAAATACCTACCTAGGTAGGTAGGTAGGTATCAACCCAAACGCAAGGAATAGTCCTCTCGGAAGCTTTGAGACAGGTCAACGAACCTGCTCGATTTCACATTGTTTGAACCCCTTCCTCGTTCACGTCCACGATTGAGAGACAGGTAGAACTAGGCAGTCCAACGCGGGAGAAGTCGTGGTTAAAAGAACGATGTCTTGATTATTGTCTTCGACATTCGGACATCATGCGTGCTGTCCGTCGCAAGTCACTCACTCACTCACTCACTCACTCACTCACTCACTCACTAGCTGGACGTTTCATCATTGGCCGCCTAGATCTAGTTCCACTCTATGTAACGCAAAGCTACTTTTTGGTTCGGGAATCAGGATCATGGACGTTGATGACACAGACTTCCGCGAGCGCATCAGTCACGCGTTTGGCTTTCCCGTGGTTTCCCGCGGCCCGAAGGTATCACACTTCCAGCTGGAATCCAGGCTATACAGCCACAAGATCGTGTGCATAGAAAGTTTTGGTTTGCATAGAATCATGATGCATTACTTTTTCTGTGCGAGGTACTAGAAAACAAAACTAAACTTCAACGGGGGAGCCACAGAAGTGGGCCTGGCTGGAGAACAAGGCTGAATGGACGGGATGGACGGACCTCATCATCTCGGTCTAGCTCGACGCGACGGCGCAATCTCATCGCGAGAGCAGAATTAGAGACACCTACCTTACTAGAGTAGAGGAGGATATCAAGCAACCACATGACGACCGAAAGTTGCGAACGAGCCAGCGCCACGGACGCGGCAACGAGTCTACAATAAGGGATCTGCACTCATGATTGTTGATTGAATTTGATTGCTGATCGTGCGTCTCTTGTCGCGTGTTACTACAGTTCTATACCTAAACACCTTTTCACCCGGAGTGTGCAAGCCTACAAGCAAAGGTACTAAGGTAGGTAACGAGTGAATGCTGCGCGGCGTTACAAGTGCAGTACATGAGGCTCAGCGGCCGAAGCTCGAATCGAACACCTCTTGTGGCTAGATACATTTACCTAGGTATCAAGCAACACGCTTGAATATCATCCAAGATCCGATATGAAGGTTGCCGAAACTTCACCTACCAACTTACTTAACACATATGGAGTATACTGCCATCCACTTACCTCGTATCCCTCTATCTACCTACTTATCCGGCTAGCAGTCACCTCTCGTAGGGTATTGCCTACTGCTCCAAAACCAGCCCTTCGAACAAGCCAGCATTCTAGCATCCGGCGTGACTTGGCAGATGTTACAAGCCAACACTTGCCACGGCATCTGATTCCATCGCAAACTCCGGCTAAAGGAGTCAACTTCGAATGCCTTTCCCGTTGCTACTACAACCAACTGCGCCTGAAGCCGTATTTAGGCTCATAAGCTTCTCACAGCCGACCAAGTGTTGGAAACTCCGACGTGAGCGTGGCGACGGCGGTGGCGTAAGCATGGGTCGACCTCGAAACATGCCATGCCTACAGTAAGGTAGTACAGGCCCTACACCTCCACAACCAACAAGCATTGAGCGACTGTGACGATCTGTAGTAGCCTTAGGGCTTGGGGGGAAGAAAGATCGCGGGCTTGAAACTCAATAAGAGGTAGGGCACGTTAGCAATAATTACGAGATGGGTGAACTGGCATGTATTCGCAGTACTGTACAATTACCCTTAGTAGCTTGTCCGCCTTACTAGAACAACTCTTGTTCAAGTACCTTAAGGTAGAAAGCCTTCGAGCAAATCAATATATACAAGATACCTGACCTTTGTACCTAGGTTCGGCATTCCAGAAGAACTAGAACTAGAACTATAGTATAGTACTACCTAGAAATGATTCTTCCGTGTCTAAAAAGTCTCTCGTCTCATTAGTTCTAAGTGTTTGATATACTCTGCGCGCAAACTTTAATACCTTACTCTGGAGATGGGAGGTGAGGTGATCATAGTAGTAAAGGTAAGTAGGTACTGTAGGTATGAGCTTAAATAATGTCGGCTGCTCGACTCGTGGACATACATTAATATATCCCCTAGCAACGCATTATTTGTTGTTGATCTTCACCAATGTAGCTTGCGAGGGCGAAGGTCGGGTAGTCTGAGGAGTAGAAGATTTTGTGCGCAGTAGAACTAGAAGTACAAGAGCTTGATTGAGGTGATCTACTGGCGCAGTGGAGATAGTCGTTAAAATGGCAAGAAGAGTCCGCTTCGATACTTTTTACTGATTGTCTGTTTCCAATGCCGAATAAGGTAGAAACAGGTACCTTATGGGTAAGGATTTTATTTCCCACGGCCCGAGGTGCGGAATAGTATGGTAAGATGTCCACCAGAAAATCATCGAAGCAACACTCCCCTGAGTCGCATACCGGCATGGCCAACACACCAAAACCAATCAAGTGGCCTGGAGAACATATGAGTCAGTCTAGCGCGGATAGAGAGAAAGTCCATATCCAGTAGTCAAGTAGTAGGTAGGTGCAGTCGACATTGCATGATCATCCTGACCAGGCATGCGTGGTCGTCGCCAGTCAGCGTGTCGCATGACGGAAGGTGTTTGGCTACCACCGACGCGCGTGCTGATCAGATACTCCAGGGCCATATGTGCAGCCATTCCCGCTCCAATTCCACTTTCCCAAAACATCGACATCAAGAAACAAGCAGCAAGAAAGCAACCGAATCCCCCTACCGTCCACCTTCCCCTCCCCCTCCCGCCATCAAGCATGCTCCGTCATCAATCAGCTCTCCAGCAACGAATTCCAAGCCAAGAGCCATCCATCACATAGGTCAGGTACTCTCAGCATCCTGCAAAGCGTGGTAGTACCACAACCACCCACCGAACGTCGCCTAGCAGCATTGCACCTTTGTCACGCACGCAGTGTCAGCGGATTCAATCACTCACTCGCACAATTCTTGATATCACCCATGTTCCGAATATGACCTACTTTAGCTACGCAGTTCGGACACTTAATGCCCCCTTGGATGCTGTAAGACTTGGATGTTCCTGATGAGCATTTGATGTTTGCGGTTACGCAATATGTTGCTCCACTCCGGTGGGCGCATGGGACATTGATATTTTCTGAATGGCAGGCTTGCCCTGCGAACGCTGGACCAAGTAGAAGGAGGAGGGAGGTAAGGATGTAGGTGGAAGTCTTCATCTTGGAGCTGGGTTGACGAAGTCCTTTTGGGCCGTGTTGTCTTGTCTGTTGGCTAGAAAATGATGAATCGTGCACTTTCTTGCTTGGTCGAGTAGAATCGAAAGTCCCTCGGGAGTAGTGAGTAGTAATTATACTATACAGTTGCAGTACTAGGTTTACTGACTCCTTTCCGGGCATAGACATGCCGCCGCAATAGGGAATCTTGTAATCTCTTCTAACTGGGAGTAATTGTATATAATTGGTGGAAGCATGGACTCCTCTAGGATCTCGGGAGTAGTCAGTAGTAGTAATACCTAGTACCACTGCACAATTGCAATACTAGGTTTTCTGACTCCTTTCCGGGCATGGATATGCCGCCGCAATAGGGAATCTTGTAATCTCTTCTGACTGGGAGTAACTGTATAGGTTTACTAACTCCCTTCCGGGCATGGATATACCGCGGCAATAGGGAGTCTTGTAATCTCTTCTAACTGGGACTGATTATATGTCATTGGTGGAAGCGTAGACTCGCAGTAAGCAGCAGCGCCCAACTCAGCTAGAATACATGTAGTCAGACATAGTAATGTGAAGTCCTGTACTGCAGCATATAGGGGCGTGTAGTTGGGCTTTTCAGTATAATGCAAGCAAGTCTCAAATTCTGCAGGAGATTACCTATGTCTGCACCCCGCGTTGGTGGAGGGTGGTCGAGATCGTTCTTGGTAGTGGGGAAGGGGCTCGAGGAGGAGGAGGAGGAGCTGGAGGACGTAGTGGTGCAGTGCAGTGCAGTATAGTATAGACAGGCACAACGGCGAGGGAATAGACGTAGGACTAAGGTATATATAGTCCTGAGTCGTTCAGATGAATTGATGAAATGTTGTGAACAGCTCTGCTTCTGCTTCTGTAGCCTTCTGTGATACTGTAGATCGAGAAACCAGCAAGAGAAGGAGCAATCTACTAACAAGACACGTTCAACAACAACACCAACAGCAACAACAGCGATAGAAAAAGAAAAGACCAATAACCCTAACAACATGAATCTATGCCGAATTCACCACTATCAAAGTGGCTAAGTCTATATACAGTAAGG
The DNA here is from genome assembly GCA_000504405.2 of Mycosphaerella sp. Ston1. Lineage (NCBI taxonomy): Eukaryota > Fungi > Ascomycota > Dothideomycetes > Mycosphaerellales > Mycosphaerellaceae > Mycosphaerella > Mycosphaerella sp. Ston1. The sequence continues at coordinate 17,410 of KZ105452.1, forward strand.
TACCTCCAGATATACACCTCCTCCCCAACTCTCAGGTCCTCTCTCCTCTCTCCTCTCTCCACCTCTAACTCCACGAACAATTCGCAAAATCCCATTTTCCATCTCCATCAGCATCCACAGGAGTACATCCATTACCCTGCTGTTGGCATTGACGTGACTACAAAAAACAAACAGAATGTTAGCTTCTTTTTTTTCCAAGAAATGTATAATGTATATATCTTTCTTCTTTTTTTCTTTCTTCTTTCTTCTTCCTTCTGTTTTGTATGGTAGACGTACCTCTGAGCATGGAACGCTTTCTTGGTTGCCATAATAGCACGTTTGGTCGGAAAGGTCGCAGTTCTGTTGTGAGGTTAGGTAAGGTATGTTTGGCAACAGGAGGAGCGATGAACAACATAACATACCCATGATGTTGCTATAGCGCCAGTTATGAGTGCGAACAGCGTAGCGCATGTAAAGAGCTGCATTGTGTTGGTTGGTAGATCTTGTCGTTGTTGTGGTTGTTATTGTTATTGTTGTTGATGATAATGATGATGATGAGGATGATGTCTCTCGTACTTCATATACCTCTTGCCTATACAGAGAATATTCCTAGAAGGCGGATGCAAAGGCTGTTGGAAGTTCGAACTAGAAACACTTGGCCTACACTACTATTAGAAACTAGTCTGGGCCCTCTCTCTCATGGGGGCCCCAACTTCAACAAGCAACGTGCCACGTTTTTGAGACCACCACGAACCACGTCCCTGGTTGAACACGATGGTCGAAGTCTTGGGATGCGATTGTGATTGGAAGGACGAGCAACTTGGCTATTTTAAATGTCGGAGTGGCGCAATAACAAGCAAGAGGCACCATAAGCACTACGCTCTGCAAGCCCTAAACGACCTGTATAAGCCCGTGGGAGTTTTGCGGTTGTTCGAGCTCTTGGCGGAGCGATCTGTCATCATATCTCTCCATGATGACAACGGAGGCTCGGCTGTGATGATTGCAACTTGGATGTCGATCCGTAGGCGTCCGCAATAGTAACGAGGTCTGCTAGGAGTGGTGATCGGTCACAGCGGGAGCTCGAAACAGCAGCTTCGTGTTCATGACGAGAATAATGACTCGAGATCGTGATGCCAAAATATCTTGTGCTTTAGTAATAGAGGTGTACATCCCGGATACCTTACTGTAGCATGTTCTCGTCGCACATAGCGGCATAGATAGGTATCTGGCGGGGATAGCCTCGGTGTTGCTGAATGTTTCAGCATCCTGAAGATGCAACCTTGGAATCGTGTGGGCAAGGCGTGCCGCGTGACAGCAGGGAGAGTAGAAGCTAGAACTGAGCCTCGATGCCGAAATACGATGCCCTTGAACAGAGGACTACGCGTACGGCGTGGCTGTTCGGTGGTATGGAGCTTGGGTACCTTGTTCGACTGTTAGAGAATGGATGATATAGAATCCACTCGCGTTCTTCATACGCCTCATGTACTTTGTTTGCCTTCTCTCCCAGTTTCATGTACGTTGGAAAGGTGTGCTTGTTGATGGATCTTGCCGGATGGAAGAAGAGAGACCCTGCCACAATTACTTCACACCGCCAAGGAACCCTTTTGTTTCACACGTCACGGCCACCTTTCGCGACACATAATTACAAAGACGTCAGGTGGGAAGCTGGTATCGATCTTCCGACTCTACATACAAGGACGAGGTTGACTCAATTTCAATACCTCGAAGCTGTCCTGGACTTCTACTGCTCGAGGAGAGATGGAACATGGTGAAGGGATAGTCTGGAGTGACAACACTCATGTGAGGCTTCTCGAGGATGCACGCGATATCTGTTGTAGCTACAAGTACTATTAGAACATCCTTGAAGCGTGTCGTACCTCAGAATCGCCAGTGATGCAAAGAAGTGCCGGAACAGCCGTTCCAGTTTGTTACTCGAGATCGTAGAGCGAGGGCGCTTGCGAAGGGGTCAGTAATGGCTTCACTGTCCTCTCTAGTGCCCATTGCCGCACGGACTGTTGCTCTATACCGGCTCTGAGTGTGACAGCAATACATTCTGCTGCTTGACGAAAACCTGCCACGCTCCGCTTACGCCACGCTATCGTTGAAAATCCCTTCGAGAAAGATTTCGCTATTAGCAATCTCAGTCGCATTCTTTCGCAGCCATGTACGGATAGTCCGGATTATAACGGCCACGAGAATGCGAGCCATTCAGATCGATCATTGTGTCTGTCGTACCGCTGTGAACTTCCCATTTGGGCCAATTTGCCTCAATCGGCATACCACTCAGGAACGCCAGCTGCGCCATGTCCCCCGTCAGTAATCCAGGCATGCCCGTAATATTTGGGTACTGTGGGAACGCTTGTGCAGGGAAGGCTTCGTTTCTCCACATTGGAGTCGTATGATCAGAGGTAGGTAGTGGTCCAGCTGGAGGGGGCGCCATCATAGGTGCGGGTTGCACAGGGTCTTGAGAGATGTGTCCTGGCCACGCATGTGTCTGCTGGGGTATAATGGCAAAGTCGCACGCCTGTGCCTGACTAGGCATGGACTGGAAGCTGTTAACGGAGCTCGCTGGGCTGCACCGTCGACTGCTCGTATGTGCGATTGAAGGTGGTGGTGGCATGGAATTTGTGCTCTTGCTACGACCTGTCTGTTGCCGCTTGATCGCGCCTCTGTCTGCGTCAAGATCGATGCTTCCCCTGCGAGTGGCTGCTGGTGTTGCGGCAGGAGATGTAGAAACACCTTTGATTTCAACCATTACAGCCTTCACTACTGCCGCCATACGTTCGGCAGGTTGATAGGCATGGGCCATATCCTGTAGCGCAGCGTGCAGTACTTCAAGATACTGGCAGTAGTTTTTGCGCTCTGCTGCGTCTGGCATGTATGCGAGCGCGGCCACAAGGGCGGTCGCCGCAGCTCCTGCGTGCTGCATTGCCACGCAGAAGATAATCTTGCCGTCGAAGCGCTCCCTGTGGTGCCAAAAGATACGGGCCATGGCGACTGCTGACTTGGTGCATATCGATCGACTGGCCTGTGAAAATTGCCTGTCTAGAGCGTTCGACTCCTCTTCGTGGTCTGAGTTGGCGGTATCATCATAACGCGCAAATGGTCGATGAAGCAGTATCAAGATTGCATGGTACTGCTGGTGTAGTAGATAGAAGGACAGCGGCGCATTCTGCTTGTTCTCTTCCGTGTAACGTAGTTCAGGGGATAAGCGAGACGACCAATTGTGAAGCTCGCGGTCCAAGGCTGCCATCTTGAAGTACGCCGACTGCTCTGGAACTTGCGCTTGATCGTGGTGTTGCCAGAACTCGGCCTCCTCCACGATCTTCCCGGCAATTTCCATCAGCGTAAAGAGAGCCTCGTATATTTTGGTGTTCAGGCTTTGTCCAATGCCGGCTGGCATGCACGATCCAAGTCGCTCAAATTGGTCCGTCAATGAATAGACTTCAAGATCACGGCTCTTCATTGTCAGTGGGCGACCGAGGAAAAGTGACCAGTACCGATCATAGATCACACATGCCGACAGAGTGATTCTTCGAACATCCATCTCCCGCTGCGAGAGTCCGGCGTTTCTGCCATCAAGCTGCAAGCCAAGATCGTAGCATAATCGCATGGCCATGCCAGCGTACATCCAGCCAACGTTATCGCGGCCTACACCAACCTCAGAATCGCCAAGTATCAGTAGCGCAGCGATCGAGGGCACTCCTCCAGGCCGTTGAAGCTCAAGATCCAGCATACACTTTGCCTCACGATGCAGAAGGCTTTCTCGGTTCGGCAGTGCTATGCGTTGCATGTCCGCCCTGGACTTGTCCGAGAAGCGAAAGCTCATGGCCAAGATGCAAACATGGAGGAAACCCGAGTAGTATTGCGCCCTTCGGCCGCGACGGTCTTCTTCAAATGCTTCCTGGTGAACGACGTGTAATACGGAGTTGTAGTGCCGCCAGAACAGATCCATCAGGTAATCATGAGTCTCCACAGACAAGGTGCGGACACACTCCTCAGCTCGCTGCGCCTGTAGAATGCCCTCGTGAGAACTGGCATCGTCGCCATCACTAAGCTGGGAATAAATGTGACAGTTTGCGGTACCCCCATAGAAGCGGTGACGACCAGACAGCTGGTCAAAGGACAAGTGCCCGCGAGTGGACAGCAACTTGCTCACCAGGCCTTCTTTCTTGTCATCCGCCAGGGCTCCGATGGGGCTACTCCTGTCCCCGTGAACGCCATTGCTCGTGGAGGATCCATGTGAAGGGACCTGTACGTCTTGGCAGCTCTGGGGACTCGGTTGCTCTGATTTGGAGGGGAGATGGCTGTGCAACGCCATTGACGGCGCGGGTGAATGCTCACCATTGGCGTGCGTGCTTCTCCTCGTCGTCTGGGCTGGGTAGTGCACTGGTGGCACTTCCGCCCCCTTCTCCTTGAGCAAGGCCTCCAGCATCGACACCCGCTCGGCGAGCGCGGCCATGTACGCGCGGGATATGGGCCGTCGTCGTTCATCGTCTAGCTTGATCACGCATTCCGTGGCCGAGCGTTGGCACTGCACGCATTCGTGGCTGCCGGGTGGAATGACACACTATGTCGGCGTCTTAGCTGGGCCATCTCGACCTCGACGGCGAGGCATATCACCGTCGAAGGAGTGCAGGCAGTGGCACTTACTCGTACGCGGCGCTCGCGACATGTTGCACATGCGACCGAAGCTCGATGCCGACTCTTCTGCCGCTTCTCGCAGCCGACATCCGCCCCGGAGTCGGGTTGAAGGGATGGAGTGTGAATGTGATGGTGAGCGCTCGAGACAGGTTGCCGGGTTTCCCCATTCTGCTGCTGGCTCTGGCTACAGGTACCTGGAATAATATTCTTCATGCCGATCGCATAGTTCGCCGGTACAGCAGCACAGAGGGATGGCGAACCGTGGGAGGTGAGCGGATATGCAGCGGCAATTGACTCCCTTTTGGCGAAACACGAATCGTCGATGCATGTCTATGTGACCGTTGCTGTCGACTCCGGCGTGATCGCCTCGCTCTAGGCTCTAGCAGCCCACTCCCTGCTCTCCCTGTGTCTGTCCCCCTGCCCGCGCTGCGCGGTGCTGCGCTGTGCACACTGCAATCGTGCATAGTCCTAAAAATCCAGCGGGATGGGCACTCGCGCACGACCCAAGCGGCCTGGTAAGTCAGCCTACCTTGGTCTAGCTGTTCCTAGACTGGTCTTGTACGGAATAGCCATTCTCGTCGACTACATGTACTTAATGATACAGATAAACCAGAATCACCAGGTGCCACATAGCGTTGTTATCACCCAGCACCCGTAAAGGGTATAACTCGTGCATACCTAGGTAACACCTAGTCATGGCGTCCATAGAGCGTATACTGTACACCTCGTACGAACCTGGTCTCATACGTACGTCGCCGCTGATGCCCCTTTACACGAGCAGGCTCACGCTCACCTGCCTTTTGCTCAGGAGTCCAGGTGCCTTATCAACAAAAGTGTAGTATGGCCAAGGTTTTCCGCATGCTAAGATGTACTCCATTCGTGCTAGTGAATAGGAGTAGAACTGAGACAGATTCGAGTAGTGCGCCCGGGCCGTTGAATCCCCATGGATATGCATGGGGAGGCCGATCTTCTATGCATACATTGCATAGCAGAAGAGCCTTAAGGTATAAGGTTGTATTCTGGCAACGATGTATGCCTCATCAATGTGCGTGCCCTGAATGATTTCTCGATCATCTGCACTACTACATGTAGATATATGGTCCACCACCCCCGTCAATTGTCACCTGAAAGCTGATGGTTGGTCCGGTATGTGACTGTATCGAGTGCAAACCCTCCCTTCCCCCGCCCCAGCCGTAGCGCCCTCCGCTCTACAACTGCCCGTAGCCACTGACTGTACACTACCCGACAGGCTAGACCCAGCAACCGAGGAGCCCCTTTAGTCTTTACGGCCACGGTGTAGCTTGCATTCAGCCTGACGGCCCGATGTTACTGCAGTAGTAGTCCGTCTCCTGACTCCTACTTACATGTATTTTGTACCTCCTATGTAGTCTGTACTGCACCTTGAGCAGAGACGACCACATACGAACTACAACTTCTCTATTCTCTGAACCCGGGATCGAAGGCGATTGGTAGTATCTTTCGTGCTGCTGTATAGTATATGCTGTACTCGGACTTTGAGCCGTTTCTCCTACACAGCCCGCGAACATACTACCTAGTGCCCGAGTGCTCAATCTCGTCGACTTCGCGTGCATACCTTTCGCCCCCGAAAGCATCCCGGACACGTCTGAGTACATGTATGTACTGTATACTGTATGTGTTAAATGTCCCCCTGTGCCTTCGGTCGTGGATCAACCTTAATACATGTATTGTAATGATCTTGGGCAATCGCGGCCTACATGTAATGATCACACTATCGTCATCATCATCATCATCATCAACAACAACAACAACAACGAAATACAGGTAGCGTTTGCATAACCTTAATGGCAAATACGAACACGAGATTGCCAGATCATACCACTAGTAACCACCCCGAGGCTACCTCCTACTCAGACCCTAGCACGTGAGTAAAAGCTGGAACTTTCTAGGTCGTATATATAGTGCTAGTATATACCTAGGTACTTATGTTTGATTAGGCTGTTAGTATATAGGGTACAGGTAGGGCAAGCCGGCAAGTAACTCCGCGTAGCGGGTCTAATGCTAAACCGCGCTAAACGTCTATATTATATACTACGATAAATAGCAATTACGAGAATATATTTTCTCTATATAAAACATATACGCGCTGCATATTAGAGCAATTATAAGTTAATACCCGTTATCCAAATTAGTATAGTACGTATAGTTATCGAGATATTAATTATTTCCGAAGCTAATTCTATTAGAGTTAGTAAAGCCGTATATAAACTAACTACTACTAAAAACACTAAAAATAAGAATATATTTCTTAGATATATAATATATATACAGAGTATCTTATACTAATTCTGAATCGATCCCTAGTCCTAATATATATATAGTATATATAGTTATTAAGAAATTAATTTAATCGCAAGCCTACTCCGTAGAGTTTACGCGCGCGTACGCCCGCACGTCCAAAACCGGAATAGCGTATATACGTCCGCGTTCTTTATATACGCCGTTTGCGTTATAGCCTATATCTAATAAGAATCAAACATTAACGTCGCTGCTAATAATAGCCGCTCGAGGCCTTAAGATTAGAGGCGGCAATCTATTATTAGGAAGAGCCGGCAATCTATCGTTAGACCTTAGCAATCTTCCTTCTAAAGAGGAACTCCGACGGCGCGCAGAAGAGATATTCGACGCGTAGAACCGATACTAGCTAGAAGAGGACTAGCTAATTAAGGATAAGGATAAGGAAGAAGAAGAATACGACGGAGGAGAAGAGGAATAAGATAAGCTTGATTCGGATAGCTCTAGCGATAAGGATATAGATAAGGTTAATAAAGATAAGAGGCGTTAAGAGCAGCAGGACGAAGAGTCGTCTAGTAATACCGACGATAAAGATAACGAGGGCCCTCTTCCAAAGTACGGCCTTTACCTTATACCTACGGAAGTAAGGTATATAAGGAGAGAAGGCTTATTAGTTCTGGACGGTCGCTATCCAGCGCGAAACGAGACCGAGAAGGTAGACAACGTCCTCGATCTAATTCAGAGTTACCGTATAGGTAGCGTAAAGGGCTTTATCCGACAATACTGCGGTACTAGTAGGAAGATATACAAACGTCGTATACCTAACATTCGCGATGCTCTGCCTAAGGAGGGGTTTGTTAGTATTAAGTCGATACGTAAGGAGTTGCGCTCTCTTATTAGTATAAGGTTCTTTAACAAGTATAACCCGGAAGAGAGTATAAATGCGTTAGACCTAATAAATATAGACTATACGATCCGTATAAGGTATCTATAATAGAATACGATGCTTATAGGCCTGTTTGAGAACTAACGATCGAAACAGCGAGAATTTGTACTACCTAAGTAGAAGCGGAACCAGATGCGCAAGCGAATTATAATAGTAACTGCTATCGCCGTTTACTCGATTACAAAGAAGGATGCTTATTAGCTGCTAAAGGCGCTTAGTATATTCCTTGTAAGTAGCGGTGCAAAGCGTCGCCTTATAGAGGTGCTTAATAACTTCGGCATTACTAGTTTATACCGTAGTATCTAGCGAATTATAGATAAGAACGCTATTGTCTAAGAGGCTGCCGTAAAAGCTATAGCTCGGAAGTACTAGACATATATAACGTACGACAATTACTGCGTTCTACAGAACATACGCGACTAGGTAGTTAGCTAGACTAATAAGTAGCAAAACATAACTACTTAGTATATCGCTACTAATCCGGATATACCTATAGGTAGCCTAACGAAGGCTATACTTAACTTCTCCGGTAAGCTTAATACTCTAGATATTGTTAAGAACTAGGCTAAGGATAGCGCCAACGTTAAGATAAGTAGCCTGTTCTATATTAACTAGGCTATAGGCTATATATTCGGAGACAAAACGATTAATTATATCTTCCGAAAAGAAGACAAGAAAGCGAATAGGTTAATACGTCTAGCTTAGGTATCGATCGAAGAGCTACCGCCTAAAGCGCTAGATAGGTTATTGTCTGGTCTAGTATCTATAAATAACGAGGCCTCTATTACAGGGACATTCCTAGTATATAATAATATATAGCTTAAAGGGTTAGAGCTTAAGCGTAATACTAACTTTGAATAGCGTCTATAGCTTATTATTAGTAACTAGATAATAATAGAGCGGATTCGGAGTATTAAGTACGAGAGTGTCGAGTCGTTATACGACTACGATAAGAAGGACTAGATGCTACTATGCTCTACGTAGTTTTATATCCTTATAAATATAGCTAATACTACTATTAAGACCTACTTCAACCTAAACGATAACAAGCATAAGGTACCTCTAGATTACAGCTTAATTAAGGACGTTAAATACTAGGGGTTAAAGTAAGTATTCCCTTTAATCTGTCCGTCTACTATAATAGCTAACTCTTTATAGGGGTATAAGTAATATAAAGCCTAAGTTCTTCCTAATCCAGACTATGCTTTACCGTAGCTTTCGGTCTAGAGTCGTTACTCTAGTTATAGATAAGATAACGAGGCAGCAATAGTTAAATGTTGCTAATACAGATAGCAAAGACAGGCGTATAGACACCGTTAAGAAGGCTGTTATAGCTATAAAGCCTTAGCAATACCTAGACCTAATAGTAGCTATATATAATACAGCATTTAGTAAGAAGGTATACATCGGCGAAGGCGCGGACCTAACATTTACAACAATGTGCCGTATATTAGTCTAGGTTAAGCAGTTTATAACTATAAGACGAGCTATTCGGTATATAGATATTAGCTATATACGTCGTATAGTTAACTATTTAATCCCTATATTCTTTAGTAAGAACCTATCGGTATACTTTGTAGATCTATCTATTAATATTTATTAGGCGCCGGCTAGCATAACTATAGCCGTAAGATACTATATCTTCGGTTACTCCTCGACGACAATATTGCAGACCCTGTTCTATAGAGGAGTATTCTCGCAACTAGTGTTGTTAATCCGTCCGGAAAGCGTAGCAAGGCTGTCGCCTCTAATAAATAGCTCGAGCTCTATAACCTGGACTATATAATCGACTATAAGGTAAATGCTAATTCTACCTATAATATCGCTGCTACGTTCCGCAAGGTAGCACTAAATCGAGAATCGAACCGGAAGCATCGCGATATATTCGAGAGTAGCATTAGTATAGAGGGAAGTAACTCTTACTCTTATAAGGACGACAGCGTTAATATGTTCAGCTAGGGCGATAAGTTGTTTACGGACGGCCTCGTAAGTAACGTATTAGATAGGAAAGGTGCCGTCTCTCGCAACATCTTCGTTAACGGTGCCGTATTATTTATAGATAAGGTAGAAGCTCTAAATGTCGCTAACAACCGGATAGCAAAGGGTATTAGTTACTTAGTCTAGGCCGACCCGTCGTATAATCCCCTTAATAATGCGGATGCCGAAGAGCGTCGTAATAGTAGTACTAACTATAGTAATATTGCAGAAGCTATAGTTAATGCAGAAGAGGACTAAGAGTATGCTATTCGAGCTCGCAATAGTCTAACTATCCGTGTCGACGGCGTAGATTCTATAGATACAGCAATAGGTGCGGATAGAACGGTAGTACGTTCGGTTATAGTTAATTAGCAGTACTAGCAAGTTACGAGTAGTAACTACTAAGTGCACTGCTTAGATATAGAGTATTATATATAAGAGGGTAGATAAGAAGACCTATGTATTATAGCTGCCTATACTCTAGAATTATCTTAGCAATACTCGAAATCGTATAGCCTTAGCTATTAGTATAGATACTATAGCCGGAATTATCTAGGTAATACCTAAACTCGTATAGCCTTAGCTATTAGTATAAATATTATAGCCGGAATTATCTAGGCAATACCTAAAATCGTATAGCCTTAGCTGTTCGTATAAATGTTATAGCCGGAATTATTTAGGCAATACCCAAAACCTTACTTTACTTTAGTAAATATAATTGCGGGCAGCTCTTGCTATACCGGCTAGGTAACAAAGGACAGTTTCTTACGCTTTATGTTTAGCTTTGTCTCTTTCTTTACTATTACACCTACGACGACAGCTATAGCTCTATTCCGGCGATCTAAAGAGACTCGCGAT
>KZ105453.1:0-55415 GCA_000504405.2 Mycosphaerella sp. Ston1
TTATTAGACTCTTCTTGCTTACTAAGCGTAATTCCACCCTACGTTGCGACATTTTGGCTCTTCTAGTAAAAAGGTATAGCGTAGTAGTTAGGAGCGGCGTAGCTAAGAACAGCTTATGTTTTTGTCTAGGGGTAGCTTATACTCTAACTTATTAAGTTAATAACCGTATATATTGTAAAGCGTATTAATACATTATATATATGCTCTACTAAAGTACTAAGTCTATCTCTACTCTATACGAGAAGAGAATAGATAGGTAGGCTACCGAGAAGAGAGAGATCGGCTGCCGAGAAGAGAAGCGATAGAGCGTAGTAGGCGCAGGTATAGGTGTTATAGGTATAGGCGTCGTAGGCGTAGGCAGCCAACCTACCTACCTACCTGTCTTGTCTATATCTTCTCTTGTTAGTAGCCTACCTATCCTCTAACTCTTCTCGGTACCTACCTGCCTATCTGTCCCTTTAGGTTCTCTTCTTAGTAGGCTATTTCTATCTCTTTTCGCCTATCTTGGTACCTCTCTTCTCGGCGCAGCGTAGTTACTTTGGGATTACGTTAATAACGTACGTAGAGTTGAATACAATACGGTTATAGACTTGATAAGTCAGAACATGAGCTAGCCTCAGCTGCGGCCTGCCCCAAGACAAAAAATATCATGACCGGAGTTCTGAAATGTGAACCTCACCTGCTTTCCGCTCCGTTTCCCGCCGCACACTTTTTCCCTCTCCCCCACTAGTACTAGCGAGTTAGTCCCCGAGCAAGCCCGGTCGGGAGCCATATCTCTAGCCTACGTACTGTACCTAGCCTACTGTATCTAGTTCTATCTACGGAGTGTCATCCTACAGGTAGACACCCGGGTTCTCGATCAGGTGCGCATGCGTGTGATGTGGTCCCTCCTCCTCCCTCCTGTGCCGCTCTCTTCTGATTGATGACGGACAGAGAGAGACATGGGGGATGCTTGTCTTGTCATTGTTCTTGTGCGTCTGCGTCTGCGCGCTTGTATGTAATATGTATGTAATATGTAATATGATGGATGCATATCCACCCCCTTGCTTCCCCTCTGGTCTTGTCTGGTCTTGTCTGGTCTGGTCTTGGTCTGGTCTTTTTTTGACGTCCGGGCGGTGTTTTTTGTTGATTGCCCTTGCGGAAGACGTGCAGCAGATGCGATGGGGTCTGGTTGACTAGTTCTATGGCGTAAGAGGTCCGTCCGCTACACCTAGAACTAGTTCTAAGTTCAAGGGAGAACTGGGGCAGATCCTGGAACCGCCTATCGGCATCGGCATCGCATGTCTCTTGACTTCACACATGCTATCCATCATATTTGCAAGTGGATTCTTGTATGTTGTTGTTTTTGATCTTGCTTCTCTGCTTCTACGGCACAGTATGTAAGTACTACTCCATTTCATTCTCCTTGCGCTATATGTGCCCTGCTAGTGAGGTTGTTGCGGGTACAATCAATCAGGAAAAGCGTATGCCCACCTTTCGTTGCACAACAACCACTGCGGCAGACGTACTGTACTGTACTCGATCGGCCGGCTCTGGCTGGTGTCACGGGCTGGCTGGATCTGGGCTTGGCTGATGTGGTTGGGGGGTGGGGGCAAAGGGGGCAAGGGCAAGGCAAGAATTCGGTCGGTACAGCTGCAGGCGGCACAGCAGGCTCATCAGGTGTCAAGACCCGAGGCGGACGAAGGGCTGGAGCGACTTATGCACGCCGTGCTCCACCCTGCTGTGCCGCACACGATTAAGAGAGACGAAGACCAGACAGCAACGCTGATCCTGGCATGGTTGCACATGGCCGTGCCGCGAGTCCCTCACACAACCGCAAACAGGTACTGGACAGTGTACTTCACTGCATGTCACCTGCACGTAGGGCGCATATATCGCTTGGGGCTCGAGGGACTGCATGCACCGCACCTTTACCGTGGCCTGTCCTGTCCTGTCCTGTCCTGACCAGGAGCAACCTAGATCGCGGATAGCAGCATGAACGCTGTCTTCGGTGCATAAGATACACGTAGTCTAGGATTGATCTCATGCTCCTAGGCGTGCGTGCCCAAGGCAGGCCATCCACGACCCCCCGTCCATCCAAGACGACCATGATGACAGACAGCTGAGACGGAGAGTACTCCAGCAACTGACGCATCGACCGTCTAGTGTGTCGCACAAATGCACGCGCAGATATGGAGCAGATGCCAGATGCTAGAGCCAAAAGGGCAGTACGGACGGACGAGACTTTGCGGTGTGCACGAGTGCACGACCACATATGAGCGAGCGAGTGAGCGAGCATGACGACGATCCACACATTTCACCACTGGACCTGATTGCCTCGATGTGAATCGCCGGCACGCAAAGCAGATCGAACTAAACACCGGGCCGTGGGGAAATCTTCCGCAGCAGCTCCATACTGTATGTACAGCATCACGGCCAAAGGGGCAAGGGGTGTATGCACAACCAGGCACCACCACCAATCGTATATACACCCTGGATCTGCCTTCCGACATTTGCTTGTTTGGTCGTCAATGTGAGCGCCTCCTCACTTCGCTCTACCTGAATGCGTCTCGACCTTACCGCCATATCCTGGTCCATCGCACTGCTGCTGCGACTTAGTGGCCGGCCCGCCAGAGAGACGTGGGTTTTGCTCCACCGTCTGGAGTCGACGACAGCTGTCTAGCGGACCGAGCGCGCTTCTCTGCTATCAACAACATAGAAGCATGGGTGTGTGTCGTCCAGGTTAAATACCCCCATTGTCCGTCTCTACCATCTACTATTCGCTACTCGTCGAACAAACTTTCGTCCTGCATCGTTCGTCTTTGTTTTGCTTTGGCTTTTGCAACTTGAAGAACTATCTGGAGGACTACTCTGTGTTTCGATTTCTCGCACCTGCATACTATCTACCCGTGTCTTACACCATGTACTATCCCCTCCCCAAGACCCCCTTCGCCCCATCATTGGGATTGATGAACACCTCCCCTTTTGCCAATGGCTTCTATCCTCCACCCAGAGTGTAAGCCATAGGGCCCGCCACATACCTTCAAGGAATCCACGCTAACTTGTGTGCAGCAATGAGGCATTGCCGCCCATTCGGTCCCTCACGCACGAGCTGGTTCGTTGCCCTAGCTGCAGTCACATGTGCAATGATCCCACACAGTTATGGTTACACCTGACCCAGAGTGGGTGCCAAGGACTATTGCAAGCACAATCGCAGCGTCCTGAACAACGAGATCTCAGGCATGACTCTATGCACTCCATTCACTCGGCGCCATCGCCAACAAGCTGGGCATCCACTCCCGACCAGCTCCACAATCAGGTACCATCGTTGTCGTCGTCATCGTCGTCGTCTGCGGCATCTGATAGTGACGGGATGTGTCACACGCCCGCCGTGAGTCGAGCCTCGTCTCCGAGTTGCTCGCATCACGGCGCAGACGTCAGAGCACCAAAGAGAAAACGTCGACAGTCTTCAGATCCGGTCGTCGTGAAGAAGAAGAAGAAGACCAACAACAAGAACAAGAAAGCCAAGAAGACGGAGAAGGAGCAGCTGAACCGCAGCAATCAAGCCGCTGTCATGTTTCGTATGGAAGATAGCCTGGAGTACTACATTGGCTGGTCCAAACACGAGCAGAGTGGCGGCAACGGCAACAGTGCTGGTATTACCTGCAACAAGATCAACTTACTTCGCGCTAAAGAAGCATGCTCAAACCATTCACTCCACGAAGAGCGCTGTGCTGCCATACGATCCGGAACTCTCGCCGCGTTTCAGCGCAAATATCAAGCCATTGCCAACGCCGCGTGCGAGGACACCTACCAGCCCTTGGCCGGTACCTTTCTCGAATTCGCACCTGGCGATATTCCTTGTGATCATGAAGGCACCAAATCCAAGGAGTGCTCTGTACACCATCATCCTGACTGGGTCGAATGCCGCAAGTCCCGAGCTGGTGCGCGATTTCGTCAGCGCGAAAACGCCTACCTTGCTTCACAGGGCTTGACCAGGCACCAAGCTCTCTATGGTGGTGCTTCTTCTCGTGCTGCGATGCTACCTAGTATCGTCTATGGTGGTGGGCCTCAGCAGCAACAGCAGCAGCAGCAGCAGCAGCATCAGCAACATCAACAACAGCAACAGCAGCAACAGCAACAGCAACATCAACACCAACAACAACATCAACAGCATCACAACGCGAGGAACTGAGGACCGTTTTGTTTTGTTTTGTTTTTGTCCAAAAAAAGAAATCCTCATTACATCCATCCATCCCTCCCCCCCAAAAATACACAAGTCAGCTTATATATACATGAGGTATATAATTTTTCCTCTTTTTGGCGTTTCGAGCAAGGAAGGCAAGGAAGGCAAGGCAATCTAGATTAATTATATCGATATCCAATATATTTAAAGTTTTCGGTTTTTGTAATATATATATATATATCTCTCTCTCTCTCTCTCTCTCTTTTTCGAATTAATGTGACGAGAGGAGAGGAGAGGAAAGGAGAGATGAGGAGAGAAACAAACAAAAAAAAGTAATTTCGATCCTCTTATTATTAGTTCTATAATCTGACACTAGGTACTAAAGCACAATTACCTTTACCTTTTAAGTATATATACATACATATAGCCTCTTCGAGCAGAATTCAACATACCTCAATAAATGTGTAGTGTTATATATATACCTTTCCTTCGCCTCGGTCCTAGAAGACGAGATAGTAGGTAACCCGCCCCCCTATATTACTTACTGCCTGATCGAAAGTCGCCGTTTAGAGTAACTAGTTCTAGGTCGCCGACTACCTTACCTTATCTAAGCCCTAAGCAAGCCTCGACGGTAGAGTCCTAACATTAAGGTACCTTACAGACTAGTTTTTATAATAGTATAGGATAGTATAGTATAGTTAGTTTGCTCTATAAGAACGAACGGAACGGAAAGGTACCTGGTATCATTCAAAGTCGTATTCGCTGTGTTCACATTCCAGGCTTCCAGCGCTGGGAGAGACTGCACTTTTCGTAATACGATATCCGCTGCCAGAGGAACGATAGAAGCGAGCAAGGGTAGAACAGTAGAAGCACCGAGTTGGCTGAACGGTAGGTGAGATAGTAAACAGCTTGGGTGATGAGGTGCACATATAAACGACATTTCATGACTAGGATAGCCTTCGTTCTTTTTCTTCTTCTTCTTCTGGCCCGCTCTTGATCATCATGCATTACCAGGCTTCTCTTCTGTATCGATATGCCACACAACATAATTCGGCAGACCATAAACCCCATACCCGGCTCGTTTGGCCATCTTCGCAAAGCCTTCTGTTTCGGCTTGATTCTCAAAAGCGTAGCAGGGAAAGTTGATGCCTGAAAAGTCGTCAGCTTGGTGTGAAGTCTGAAATGTGAATACTGGTCACGCGCACCAGCTCTGTGGACATCTGCTTTGACGAGAATGTTGACGCCCCCTATGCCGTCAAGTGGGATCTCAACATCCTTGTTATCTCGCCAGTCGCCCATGCGCGCCATGTGTTTACGTCCTGTATCGTACTCTTTGTATCCTGTAGCAACAACGTCAGTACTGGTCACACGATGAGGCGGCAATCTGCATACCTTCCGCAAGAACAACATCCTTGTCCAGAGACGCAGCCAGCTTAAGGCCTTTGTCAGACTCCTGCCATGAATTGTAATCGAAGCGACCCTCAATATCACGGCCGTTCTCATATCGGTGGAACCACACATCTGTTTCTCGTCAGCTCATTTCACGTCCCAAGCTGACGTCTGTAACCACTTACTAGGCACAAGGATATCGCGATCGTGCGCAACAAAGTCCTCGATGATCCTACTAGGGCTGTCCTTGATGTCCACATCTCGCCAGTAGACCCAGCTGTGCTCCGGCTTCAACGCCGCAGACAACAGGTAATTCCTGGCTTTCCCCATCGCCTTCCTCCTCGGGCCCTGAGCAGCGAAGCCATGCCTGCTCTCCACGTCTTGACTTGCTGCTACATCAAAGTCCTTGGACACAATCATTACGCTTCTGAATGGTATGCTGTCTGTCCGTGACTGGATCCTTTCTAGCTCCATGCTCAGCACAGCAAGCGTGTCATCTGTGCTATCTCCCACCAAAAATGCCAGATCGATCAGCTTGTGAGGATACGTCAATTGCGTCAGCAGATCGAAATGCTGCTCAATATATGGTGCCGCGTTTCGGAGAGGAGTCAGGATGAGCACTCGCTCCTCGTTAGCGAGCGCTTTCGGCGTCGAGGTGATGGGGTTTAGGTCGACATGCTGTATACTGGAGCTGTTGATCTCAATGGGTTCGTGGTGGTTGAAGATGACTGGTGTCTGTAGATGCCCTGCCCATTGCGCCTGTTCATTCGGTGTCATCTGCATGGGCGATTTTGCTGGGCCAAAGCAATAAAACCTGCCACACTTCTATTAGCGCGCCCATATCTCAACCCGTCACCTCATCCACCACCTCCACACCACCACACATCCTCGGGGCTTATCCCGCGTCTGATCTTGCACGTACTTTTGAAAATCGCCCGCTGACCCTCGTACGCCATTCCATATCAATATAATGATGCCTGCAATCGCAACAAACAGCAGGAATCGCGTCCGTGTGAGGAAATTCCATATGGCACGACTCGGGGGTAATCGTGCGCGCGCACTCTTCCAGGTCATGCCGGTGCCTTTCGGGAGCAGCATGACGGGCGCGGGGAGGCCACTGCGAGCGCCCAGCGGCGTCGACGACACTCCGCGTACGCTGTTGCTCCGCTGGCGGACTGTCGGTTCAGCCACGATGGACGAGTTGCGCCAGATCCCGAGTCCAGGTGATGTATCGCAGGCGCTGCGGGTCGTGGTTCCGGGAAGTTCAGCCCGAAATGCTGTATGCGGGGGCGGTGGGCGGTGTTCGATGGGCAGTAACGAGCGGCGTGGTGGTGGTGGTGGTGGTGGTGAGGTAGAGAGATAAGGTAAGGTAGAGGCAGGTACATGTAGGTAGTATCCGTCTCTCCTCGAGCTGCTGATGGCTGTAGGGGTCTGTCTTCTCTTACAGGAGCGGAGGAAGGCGCCGTGTTCTTGGCATTCAACTCAACCTTCGCTTCTGCTGCCGAACTACATTTATTATTGTCCATAAGCACCGCACTGTCACAGACATCTATATTAAGTACGCCGATACTGACTGTACTGCCTGTCTGGTACAGACTCGGCTGGCATCCTCCCACTTCTCATCACCTGATCCGTCTGACACCTCTTCTGCAGCCGCCAGACCTCCAACGGGCACGTTGCCATAGCAAATTTCTGTTGACGCGTTAGATGCTGCAAGCTTTTCTAGCCGCAAAAGTAGCGTGTTGGCGTCTGCATCAGAACTAGCTGCCGGACCGGAGCTGTAGCCTTCTTACCAGAGTTGTCGAACTACTGCGAGGGAGAGACATCAATGTTGCAATTCGCACAAACTCTTATTCAGCACGTCCCGACATCGATACCTCCTACGGTGAATCTGGAAGCGACGGCAATAGTGATAGGTGTCGAAGGATCGCATAGCCACGAGGGCGTGATAAAGCTTCCAGCACAGAACTCAGCAGGTAGGCGTGTCCACTGTCAGGGCTTCATGAATATTGGCATACAATCTCTCACGCCAATTGTTCTCAATAGTTATACATTTGACGGCTCTTCAGACGTCTCAAGATTCTAGTCTCGAGGCCGTCAGCCCGGACGGGGCTGATGCTATGAATAATGATACGACACTCGAAGACTACACTGGGTAGTGCAGTGCTTTGGAGCCGCCGTATCGCCTGGCTAAGATTGACTACCTTACAACAGGCGAGATATATTCTTTGACAAGATCACCAAGTTCTTGATTCGCGCAACTCTGAAGATTGAATCATTTTCAAGGTCTGTTAGACATATACAGTGCTCTCGGAAGCGTCGAGACAAGAACACCATGTAGATGAGGGATTGATAGGAGCACGAGAGAGTAACAAAGGACAGGCATGGCTCTCGATATAGACGCCGTCGTGTTAGCCACGATCGTAATACCCAGTGTAGAAACTATCGCCGCGTGATCTTTTAGCCTAACTTCGGCAGAAGAGCCCCACCGCCGCGAAAGCACGCGATGGCGATATAAGGTACCTCTCACGGTCTCTTCTGATATTCGCATATTCACATTCAATGTCAATTCGATTGCTCCCGCGGCTCACCACTTTGGAGACACCTACTAGACTGACCAAGTCATCAACCTTCCTCCGCACGTTCGCCGTCACAACTCCCAAGATGGGTAAACAAGAATGGATGGTTATCCTACCCGACAACGCTGGAGCTCTCGAAGCCAGAATGAAAGTCAGACCGTAAGCCATGCCACCTCGCCCTCACATCCTCGTGACATTCGAGACAGAACGACCGCTCAATTCGTGGCAGTCAACATCTCGAAGCCATAAAACCCAAGGTCGCATCCGGTCTCGTAGTTCTCGGAGGTGCTTCTCTAGACGAGCCTTTGAAGGAAGGCGAAGGGCCGAAAATCAACGGCAGTGTGTTGATGATTGAGGCCGATACCAAGGAAGAGGTTGAATATGTTGTGAGAAATGATGTTTACTACAAGGAGGGCGTTTGGGACGCTAGTAAGGTGTGTGTAATTCATGATATGCACTCCAACCTATATAGAGGAAGTAGGTGGGCGTATTGGAAATGGACGCTAGGTATGCTGACTTTGATGGATAGGTGCAGATATTTCCTTTTAAGAGTGCTGTTAGGAAGGAGTTGAAGTAAGGTACATCTAGTAGGGCTGTATGGCTTTGCTTGTTCGTGTGGCAGACGCATTCGTGCTACTTATGCTAGAATGGCCAAGGTCGTGTCGACGATGTCTTCCAAACTCTCGTCGATAAGTGTAACACACTTACCTATGTACAGCATATATGACTTGCAAGAAGGCGTGCATAGCTAGGTAGTACGGCTGATATTGATACCTTGCAAAGCTCTTTGCCGACCAGATATGAGTTTGATCGTGCTTTGCTCTGTGCTTGGCTGCAAATAAGCGCTCTCCAGATGTCTACATCATGCTAAGGTACATGTAGTACCCCGTACGACTTTCAGCCAAGGTACATGTTAATGTATTCTTCAATTCAATCTGATTATGAGGCCGACGCCCAACGAAGGATGCAATGATTGGACGGAGGTCGCCTAAGCGCATGCACATCATCAGCAGCAACAACAACAACCACAAACCCTCAGGGAGCATAAGATAAGTGCCCAAATCCAGCTCAACGTACTATTATAAGGTACAATTCGACTTCCTCTCCCTATTTCACGTAGATTCCACAATGCTCTACACAAACGCCACAATCCTCACCCTCAACAAAACCCGAACAATCTACCAAAATGGCTCCATCCTACTCTCTGGCCCCAGCATCTCTGACATCGGACCAACCACTCTCCTCTCATCCAAATACCCACAAGAACCAACGACAGACCTCTCCGGCCGCATCATCATCCCCGGCCTCATCAACACTCACATGCACACCGCCCAAACCCTGCTCCGCGGCACTGCAGATGATCTCGAACTGGTCTCCTGGCTGTGCGAGCGAATCTGGCCTTTGCAAGGGAATTTCACGGCAGAAGATGGATTCTGTGCGGCGCAGCTCAGTATTGCGGAAATGTTGTTGAGTGGGACGACGTGTTTCCTGGAGTCGATGTTTGCGGACAGGTATGGTTTTGAGGGGCTTTGTCGAGCTGTGGAGGAGAGTGGGATTAGAGGTTGTTTGGGCAAAATCGTGATGGATCAGGGAAAGTATGCGGGTGGGGATGATGGGAAGTGGAAGATGCATGAGGGTTTGGTGGAAACGAGGGAGGTGAGTCTGGGAGGGGCGGTGAGGATGTGGGAGGAGTGGAATGGGAAGGCCGATGGGAGGATTCGAGTGTGGTTTGGGGCGAGGACGCCCGGAGGGTGAGTTGAGAATTTGTTTTCCTTCTCTTCTTCTTGTTTTCTTCTTTCTTGGGATTTGAAGCCTTTCCTGTTATCGACTAATCGCAACAACACTTTTTCAACTGCAGGGTTTCTGAGACACTGTTCAAAGAAATGGCTGCTATATCTAAAGAGAAAGGCATCCCGATTACCATGCATTGTGCAGAGGCACCTGCCGATAAGGTCTTTTTCAAGAGCCAAGGACATACAGCCATGTCCTATTGCGACTCTGTCAACCTGCTTGGACCCAAGACAGTGCTTGTCCACATGGTCCATCTGGAAGACTCGGATATCCTCAGACTCGCAGAAACAGGCACACATGTCGTTCACTGTCCTTCGAGCAATAGCAAACTCGCCTCTGGTTTCTGCCGTGTTCCTGACCTGCTCGAAGCAGGCGTCAATGTCACGCTCGGCACAGATGGTGCGCCTTGCAATAACGCCTGCGACATGCTTCAGGAAATGCGGCTCGCTGGTATTTTGCACAAAGTGGTCAAGATGGACCCGACTGTTGTCCCAGCGGAGACTGTTCTCGAAGCTGCAACCATCAATGGCGCGAAAGCGCTCGCTATCGATGATATAGTGGGAAGTCTCGAGATTGGAAAGAGGGCTGATTTCGTTGTTCTCGATATGAGAGCTGTGCATTTACAGCCCTGGTTCAATCCTGTGAGTGCCGTGGTGTATTCCGCGACTGGGAGAGATGTAGAGATGGTTGTGGTAGACGGTAAAGAGGTAGTAAAAGACGGCAAACTGACGACCATGAATGTGGAAACGGTATGGAAAGAAGCTCAATGGAGATCGAAGGAAGTGATAGAAAGAGCTGGATTGACGGAGAAAGTAGGTGCCAAATGGCCAGTCTTGTGAGGTTTGAACATTCCTTTGTTCTTCATTCACTATCTCTATTATATTCCGACATATCAGAAGTTCACTTCAACTCCTGCACTCCCAGCACCAGGGCTATATCGCGAACTACTATTTGCTCCCACTAGACGACGCCTATGCTCTAGCATCAAAGACCTTCTAGTACTGCCTGCTTAGACCTAGTGTCAGCATGTGTCTAGCAGCTAGCCGAGCCATATGCGCGCGCCTCTGATGTTCTGGAAGCTCCGAGGTTTGCAGTCGATCGAGATTTTCCCGAATTCGTTCTTGGTATTCAATGGTGGCCGTTATGCCATTTCCAGCGCACTTTGCGAACTTCTTCTTCTATCGTTCTGGCCAAGGGCGAATAGATCAGGTTGTGTATCGGGCGAGGTACGCTTGTGAGACCTCGTCAAGGTGAGATTGTCTTGGCCTGGTCGCGCATACATGTACCTGTATTTCTGCATTAATGACGACTGCTTTCCCCGAGCAGCTGTAGGGAGCTTTGGACGCGGAAAGAGTAAGGTAGCTTACATACTGTAGATGAAAATATTCCAACTCGATAATCATACAAAAGCTGATCGAATTGGGGGTATCATGCTACTGTCCTTCCGGTGCCATTCCAACGCCGACTTACGATCCACCTCGTCCTTCTTGCCCATGCTTATGTTACAGTAGTTGTGCGGAATGAACTTCAGTACTGCAAAGCCTCCAACCTGCGTGCTCTTAAGCGCGCCTGTTCAGTCAGATGTCTCCTCCGCCCCTGGTCCATCATACACATCAGATCCACAGAAAGCGCCAGACCCTTCGCTCGTCGTCCCACCCCGCCCTTGTAAAACACAGCATCACAAGAGACCTAATCTTGCTGTTGCTTCTTGCTGTCCTTGTCCATCTCGTTCTCCTTGTCAGCCTCCTCCCAAGTACTGCTTCTTCGACTTTGGAAGTCCAAGGTCCCAGCGCCACTGATTTGTCGCAAAAGACTGGGAGTGTATGTTGCACCGCCACCTATGCTCCCAGGGATACTACCGTTCCTGGCATGTTGATGACCGTTTCCATCTCGTTCACTTGCGGCATCAACTCCGCCTGCTGTTGCGCTACCACTCTTCGCCACCTCTACACTTCTCAGACTCGAGACATCGTGCAGACTCTTGGCATCATATTGTGAACGGGCGTCCATACCGTAATGACTACCGCTGATGGAGCGCGCGTCATCTTTGTTCGCGCCGATGTTTGTGATGGATCTTAGAGACTTGGCATCGCCTGGACGGTTGTAGTAGGAGCCGCGCTCGGATTGGAGAGCAGTGGCGTGCGCTGGGACTTCCCTCGTGAGACCCGAAGAGGAATATACAGAAGCACGTTCTGCTGAAGCAGATCCTGGTATACCACCGATAGACTGACGCGAAGTTTCTTGTCCTCCGCTCAGCACGCTCAGTGGGAGCGATTCGCGACTTCCGCCGAAGGTTGAGCCGGGCGCTAAAGCACGGACTGAAGCGTCAGTGTCCATGCTTCGACGTCGACGCTTCGACGAGGATGCTAGTGTGAGAATGCTCGCATTGTCGGAGAGCATATTATTGGCGGTCGCAGAGTTGTAGGTCGCTGGGGTGTTGGCTACCGAAGTAGAGTCGGTATGTAGATGGCGTGGAATGGCAGAGGCGGTTATGGCTGCTGATGGACCTGGAGAGACAGGATATTGGTGGGAGAATTGAGAGCCATTGGGCTGGCTTTGGCCATTGTAATGCAGGGAGCCGTGAACTCCATGCACTGGAGTGCCCGTCGATTGGATCGTGGTCAGCGTAGTCGCGAGGGAGTGGAGGCTATGGTTGGGCGAGCTGAATGTGCTATTTGCGCCAGCAGTACTCAACGCGCCGGCGCCTGTGGATGTAGTCACGGCTCTGCTATTCCCTGCGTCACTGTGCACTGTCTCGGCATTTGTCGCAAGCGTGGGTGCCCCGCTCTTGTTACTGTGGCTGTTGTGCCCCTCACGGTCGTGTACTGAGCCTTGGGGCAGTGACGCGCAAGAGTCCCGCTCGTACTGTTCGCGTGTTGAAGTGCCAAAGGAGGGTTGACTCTCGTGTTGCACCTCCTCGTGTAGATGTCCCGACTGTGGATACGGGTTGTTCTTGCTGGAAAGGGTGTTGTTCTTCTTGTGCTTCGAAGCTCCGCCGCCGTACGCCTTCTTTCCATTCTCCTCCTTCTTCTGGTCGCTGCTCTTGAAGTGTGTCAGGCGTTTCACGAAATTGGCAAAGGGTCGGCGCTTAAGTGGCCGCTGCTCTATAAGGGCATGTGTTAGCTACCATGTCATGGAGCTTTGCTGGGAGACGAAGGATTGAAATATACCGGCGGGTCTACTGGCCACTTCGGCGCTCGCCATCTTCTTTGGTTCCCGCCTGCTCCTGTAATGTGTCCTGTGCACGTTCTCGGCCTCCTGTGTCTGTGCCGCTGGCTGGTGGGGAGAGACAGACGAATGGCTACTCGAGGGGTTCAAGCGCTGGATACGGTTTGGTTGGTGAGTAGTGCTACAAGCGTTCGAGAATGAAGGAGGCGGTGGTGGTCGTGGAGTTGTGGAAAGGCTATACAGGTAAGGTAGTCCTACGTTCGCGTGCTTCGTTGTCGTTGCTGCTGCCCCTGCTGCGGCAGCGGGTCGGCAATTCCCGTCAGCTCCTGCATAACCACGCCCCACGTTCCAGGCTACCCAAACTCTCACTCCTCAATTCTGACCACACCTTACCACGCCTCGCCACGCCACGCACAACAACAGACATCACGCTTGTCGGCCATACGACACAGTCTGGGACGAGAACGGAGTTCAATTGTGGCTTCGGGCACCCGCGAACCAGCAAGACATCTTACTCAACATGCTACCTTCCAAGCACAAGTCACGTCGCAGGTGGAGGCATTTGCGACCGCGCATGAACAGCCACTACCACTGCATCACCAAACCAAACATCGCCAGCCTGGACGTATCCTTCCATTAAGCCCAGAGGCTATATCTCAGATTCATTCATCAAGACATATTACAGATCTACAAGGCGTCATCTGCTCTCTGCTCGAGAACAGCCTCGATGCCGGCGCCAACAAAGTCGACATCTCCATAGACTGGAGACGCGGCGGCTGTACTGTCGCAGACAACGGCACTGGCATACCAGCGGCCGAGTTCTTGGAGAACGGTGGACTTGGAAAGATGTATTGTACCTCGAAGCAGCATGCTGGGAAAGGAACAAAGCAGACTCATGGTAAAGCTGGAACGTTCCTGGCTGAGCTGGGCAGCATGTCGTTGTTGAGTATTACATCAGAACAGGAAGGCGGCGATGCAGGAAGTGCATTTACTATGCATAACGGAAAAATCATCCTTCGGCAGTCGACTGCTGACGGCCAAACGACGATCCCCGCTTTCGCGGAGCTGCACCGGAGACATGGCACCGTTGTCACCGTACGCGACTTGTTTGGCAATATGCCTGTGCGAGTCAAGCAACGTGCCCTTGCTACTGAGCATGGACACGATCAGGAGAAGGCTTGGCAGTCGCTAAAGCGTGGTGTTGTCGATCTTCTGCTGGCTTGGCATACTCCGTGTTCGGTCAAGCTACGAGACACGAATATCGAATCCAGACGGTCAAACCTGACGAGTGGAGACTCTAGTGCTTTGACTGAACGAGCTCTGGCAGGCTGGTCCACCAAGTCCATGAAACACGACATCCGAGATGCGATGACGGTTGTGTTCCAGGCCGGCCTTGCATCAATGGAGTCCCGAGGTAAGTGGATACCTCTCTCAGCTTCTACATCAATGGCGACTTTGAAAGGCGTGATTTGTCTTGATGCAGCTCCCACCAGACGATGCCAATTCCTTGCAATCGGAATAACACCCTATTCTTCACATGAATTTCTTCATGCGGTCAACAAAGTGTTCGAGAATAGTAGTTTTGCAGCTGTGGAGGATTCGGCTGAACGTGATAGCCGCAAGAAGCTTCCCAAAGGACATGCCAGCCTGGATCGACATCCAATGTACGTGCTTCAACTTAGTTTCGCCGAGCGGGGAAAACGCGCTGCCGCCGATAATGAGCACTTGAGCGAAGCCACTATTCAAAGTCTTACGAGGCTTCTGGAGGCTGCTGTTCAGGCCTGGCTGGAGAGTAACCACTTCCGTCCGAGGAAAGTGAAGAAGAGAAGGAGGAATGAGGAACAGGGATCTCCTGCGGCTGCGGTTGAAGGTGGAGTAAGCGATGTAGCAGGAAAATGGAAGGCGACAGAAGAGCCTGCAACGAGCGGCAAATATCGACATCACACAGCCGATTTTGCAAGTGAGTGCCTGCAGCATGCTGAGGATCCGGACAGAGATCTCGGTGGAGGTGAAGGCAAGGCGGATCGATCATTGAGCTTGCCACGAGGGCGGTCCGCGGACCCGATACAGCGCAATTTCTTGAGCAATGCCTTCGGCGGTACCACATACTGTCCATCAGCAGAATTTGCCGCCAATAAAACTGCCTCGGTTCGCTTTGAACAGAGACCGGACCAACCCAAGCATCAACGCGTTTTCGACTTATCTACTGAGCGCCCATTCACCCGCTCAAATTGGATCAATGAGCCAGATTCTATACGTGACTGGCATACGCTCAGTCGTGCTCGATCAGGCTTGCCTCGAGCATTGCCTAACTGTACGCTTACGCCCGAGCAGCAGCATTGTTGTCAGTCTGCGCGTAGTAGGCCCGATGCTGCTACGCGGGTTCAAGAGAAGCTGTTTGCTCCGCCGATGTCAGCAGGCGAGCTCAACGGTAACGATACGCCACTCAGGAGATTTTGTCACTCGACAGCGCCTGTTGTAACACCATCCAGTGATGATTTCGGAGCGGTCGACGACGAGGACCTCTTAGCTGCTGAGGAGGCGTCAGAGCTTGCCCGGGGTGACACAACGCCTTGCCTCGATAACGTCACAGTCTGGGCAGATCCAATTAGTAAGCAGGTATTCCAAGTGAACTCGAGAACCGGTGTGGTACTTCCTATACCAGAAACACATCGAACAACTTCTCGTTGTGGCCCCGCTCAAGAACAACGCCATCGGGCTGCTATTGACACTGCTGTGTCTTCCGCTGGCAGACCAATTAGCCTCGCTCGTCGAAGTGCTTTGGCTAGCACCAGACCACAAAGCGCCGCTAGCGACAAGAACAAGTGGCTACCTGGCTTTCTGGAAGAATGGAAGAATCCCGTCTTTGCGAAGAGGATAGAGGAACCTATACCCACTGCTTCGATCAGTGGCCCTGGCTTGATCGAGCAGCTCGAAGAAGAAAGGAGGGGTGGTGCTGCAGACAAGTATCAACAGGCTTTTGCAAGTCATGACGCCAGAACAGGAGGCCTTGGTGGCACGAAATTGTCCAAACACGCATTGAGTCATGCTCAAGTCATTGGCCAGGTGGATCGAAAGTTTATCTTGGTGAGGATGCCAGCCTCTAGTCACAATCATGATGATGAATTCAAGCACGATCAAAGTGGCGCGGGCTCAACTTTGGTTCTTATTGACCAACATGCCGCATCAGAACGGATCATTTTGGAAGATCTCCTTGCAGATATGCTGCTTGTACCGATAGCCGACAATGCTTCCGACCAACAAACATTGTCTGGTCCTATCATCAAGACTTCCTCTCTCGTCCATCTCACCACCCGCGCCAAACCGTTGATCTTCGAAGTCTCGACCCATGAGCATGAGCTCTTCTCTCGTCACCTCTCTCACTTCACATATTGGGGCATCACATACCACCTCCCATCACCAATGTCCGCCAGCAGTCTCGAAGGCTCGCACCGCAAGAACCGCCAATCTCATAATCACTATCGATTAGTAGTCACCCATCTCCCGACCGTAATCGCAGAACGCTGCTCCAACTTCCCCGCCCTCGCCATCGAACTCTTACGAACCGAGATCTGGGCCATTGAAGACGAAACACGTACACCAATCACTTCATCCAATAGTCTGGAACAATCCCGTACATGGCTGTCTCTACTTCCACGCATGCCTACCAAAATGTTACATATGATCCAATCACGAGCTTGCAGAAGTGCGATAATGTTCAATGACATTCTTACAGAAGCTGAATGCCGCGACTTGGCGAAGAAACTCGGGAGTTGTATTTTCCCTTTTGTTTGTGCACACGGGCGATGCGGGGTTGTGCCTGTTTTGGATCTTGAACCTCCCTCTGCTTCATCTCTGAATAATAACAACATAGGAGGGAGTGGAGGAGGAGGAGGAGGAGAAGAGTCTCTCAAGAAGACCAAGCTTGGCGCAGCGCGATCAGAAAAGTTGTCAGGCAGTGGTGAGGTTACGTTGGATGATAGTGAGACTAGGACAAAGTCTCTTGAATTGGGCAAATTGAGGCGATTCATGCTGGCTGCTGAGGGGGAAGGAAATATGACTGGCGAGCGAAGAGAACCTAGGCATGACGAGCAAGATCAATATGAGGATGAGGATGACGATGAGGACCAGGCCATGACAGAGCAGAGTCCGCATAAGTTCAATTAGAATCTAGAACAATGCTGTTGCACGGGTTTTCCTCCACCTGAACTTGCCCAAAAGTTTAGTCTAGTCGACTAGTGAGTGATACACGTCTCGCAGAAACCATGCCATGTCACTTACGATGTTGGGAGGTAACTTTGCATGCTACACTTGGCTCCTGGCTTTTATTTGGATTTGCTCTTGGGAACCAAGAAGAAAAGTCCTCGTACTTCCAATGCTGTGTATCGTTTCATTGCATGGTATGAGCGGGGGTATCAAATAGCTATGCCTCATGGACAGTAGTCGCCGCTTCATGGCGATCAAACTCATCTCATGCCTCATCCATATGCATTCCCATAATCCATGCCTGGAAAGAAACGCCGCGCTCAAATCTTCAATTGTTACCTCATGTCTAGCTCGTTGTTCCGACCAATTCGGGAATGAGAGACACGAACTTCAATCGGTCTAAATCTGAGACGAGGGCCGGGTAGTCGCTCATAGTCATTACACATCCGAGAGCTGGACTTCGACCTCACTGGGCTGAGGAGAAAAAACCAAGTCGATCGTTGTGAACTCGAGACTCAGTGTAGTAACGCTCAGTCTCGTACTGGTCGTATTGCTCGAGGTCAGGCTTAGACATATTGCCGTGGTATGGCTCGTAGGAAGGCTCGCCCCGGGTTCGACCAGTGATTAGAGCTAGACGATCGCTATGCATGAATGGCTTTGCTGAATGCCCGTTTCCCTTCTCCAAGCAGGTTTTCTGCCGAGGGTGTCTGGAGTCTCCTACGATATAGGAGTATTCGTTTCCGTTGGAAAGATTGATGGCTTCCTCTTGCGTGGCTCCAGTACCCGTGCAAGCATTCGATTGATCGTAAGAGTCATGACTGCGTCGTGACGTGTAAGAATAGTGTTCATCGCTCGATGGATGATACTCTCCGAACGATTCGTGCTGGATCGGGTGCTGCGGCTGTCCCTCCTAGATAAAATCAGACGCTCCCTTCCGCCGACGGACCTTCTCTGGGAACAGATCTCCTCCTCTCCCGCCCGCTGCGATCCTGGTAGAGAATAGGTCCTGTCGTTCTTTGCTAGCGCCGAGAAAAGAAATTGTCTCATTCTTGGCCCCAGCGCCTTTAATGCTGAAGCCGTTACTGCTCGCCTTTAGATCTGCGTTCAATCTGCCTGCTTGAAGAGATGTCTCGTTGCGTGCAAACAAGTCTCGAGGCTTGCTGTCTTTGATACGCTGGAAGAGGTCTCTTGGTTTCTCGCTTGTTTGATCATTGTCGCGTGTTTTTTGACCTGGTTCACTGTCGTAAGTCTCATGCTCTATCCGTGCACTCTTGTTTGAGTAGACAATGCGCGTCGCTACATCGTTGCCACGATCATGGCTAGTGGTATCTGCAGAAGTGATCTTACCTGATGTTGACTTGTGTGGGAAGAGATCGCTCGAAGATTTATCGTGACCGATAAATTCAAATACTGCCGATGACTTCTTGCCTGGGAATAGTTCGGACTTCATCTTCTCGCTAGCCAGGCGATTCTCGTTACTCAATCGACGTCGTGGCGGAGGTGGCGATCGTCGGCGGGCGGTCTGTCGGTAAGGCTGATCATCGCTGAATCCGAACCGTCCGTCTCCTTCTCGCGCTGGCGATCTGCTTCGAGAACGGCCCTTCAGTCTGCCATCTGATCGATTTACGATCAGATCTTCGCCTCGCGTAGGCTGCCTGTCAGAAGCTCTATCTGCGAACAGATCGTCGTCCAAAGTATTGTTCACTTTGTGAGCTCTTTCATTTGGACCTAGTCTCGCAGCTACCGAAGCTGGATCGTCATCGTACAGGTTGACATCGAATGGCTTCTCGACAGTCGGGCTTCGCGTGCTACGCGATCGCTCGTGTCGGCCATAGCCACCGCCTCGCCGTGACCTTCCCCCTCGGCCTCTTCCCCCTCGTGCTCTACTTGGTCGGTTCTCTGGGTCGTACTCGGGATGCGTTAAGTAGAATGCGCTCTGCACAGCAGCGTTCCTCACCTTTTGGTCAGTGACTACTGCTTGTCGTATGCTCAAGTCGGCCTGTGGGTGCGTGATGGATGCTTTCGCAGGTCGCAGCTCGAGCGGGTCCTCTACCTGCGCAGCAGCGAGCGTACGAAGGGCTTCAGCTGCGGCTTGTGGAGTATCGTAGATCAAGTTGGCGCTGTAGTCGTTAACCCACTCGACTCTCCTGAAGGAATCGCTGGGAAAGTGATCGCGCGCAAAGTTCTCCACGTCCTGCGTGTTCATTTCCGCCAGTCCTTCAATGTGCACCTTTGTCGCCGCGATCTCAGCCTGCGACACTTCGCCATCCTCCACCTCCACTTGGACCCCATTCATGGCCTCGACGTCGGTATCTGTTGCCATCGACGGCCGCTGTATTAATCCGTTAGTCTACGCGCCCATTGCCAGCCACTTCTTCAGCTCTTCGGCTCTTGAGCTCTTCGCAGTTCTTGGGGAGAAGTCCACGCACCGCATGTAGCTCTGCGGCCGCCTTTTGCATTGCTGCCAGTTCGGGATCCACGTCGGCGTCCATGTCTACGTCCATTTCGAAGTGCATTGTCTGATCGGTTGTCATTGTGACGGTATGCGCAAGCTCGACGTCGGCGGAGTAAGGGGAGGATGCACGTAGCAAGGCCCTCGGCGCCACGTTGTTGTCGGGCTCCAGCGTAGTCGACGGTGGTTGGGTGAGTGGTGGTGGTAGTGTTGGCGATGGTGGTGGTGGTGGTGATGGTGGTGGTGTCAGTGAGTCGTGTTGAGGTCGACAATAACGAAAGTTCTCGCTCCGGTTGTCCTCAGTCAGGGCGACAATTGTCGTCGTTGTCGTCGTCAGCCTGGTAGGGCTGTGATGAGATCGTGCAAGGAAGCAGCGCCGCAACAACCATGGGCAACTGCTTGGCACGTGCCGGTCGGCCCGAACTCGCTTAATCATACTGCTGAACGCCGAGTCGCGTCTTCTTCGCGTCTTTTTCGCGTCTTCTCACCTCTCGCTTCACTTTTCCAGACCCACTTCTTTCAATTACATATACATCCGCAGGCTCACTTCTCACTGTCACACTTGGCGAGACCGGGGTATTCTGCGGGGAAAGTAGCACAGATATCACCTTTCCGGCAGTGTTGTCTCGCTGAGCGCACAGTGTAGAGCGACTACTAGCATCCCATCGACTTCCTCTCAGAGGTCGCTTAGGGTACTTTTAGACCTGTAGGCAGACCGTCTAGAGGGGGAAATGGACCGTCAACAAGAGGCGGCACGCGGGAGGAACCAGCAGCAGCAGCATGTAAAACGACGAAACAAGTCAGCCTGGTCAGTGCGAGACTGGGACGCTATCATACAGGACACAGTATAACAGCACCGTGATCGGCCATGGTTTGCATATACCTACTCTCTTTTCCAAGCCTACCTTAATCATCCCAAAACACCAAACTCCTCACCTCAACACTCTGCCTCTGCTCTCCATAATCCTCCTCACAAGTAAAAGCCGTATGGGGCGACCTTCTCGCGACACCTTCATCCTCACTCGAGTCGAAAATCTTAATGCACAACGCCTCCGAGGGGTCCATACGAGAACAGTAAAACCATCGATGCAGCTCCGGACGTGCCGGGGCAGCAACCGACCACGTCTCGGTATCGTTGCGATTATACGCAGCTCGCGTGATCGGAGGGAGGTTCTCAGCGTCATCTGGACGGCGGAATTTGGCGATGAGGGGACGTAATTCGGCGTCGGAAATCGAGCGTGCGTCGAGTAAGGTCAGATTTTCGCGCGTGATGGGGTAGATGGGACGCCAGATGTTGATGATGGCCCAGCGTTTCTTGCTGAGTTCGGGAGCTTCTTTGGGGAGGTAGAAGTCGAGGCGGGTTCGAGCTCCGTTGTAGGAATAGTCTCGTGACTCGTTAGCGCGGAGAGCGACAGTGAAATATGTTCGGGTATCCTGCTGATACTCACCGACGTGTACGTATCGGGCAGAGGTTGGGACAAGCGTTCTCTCCATGTCGTCCTGGTTCTTGGTCGCTTCTTCCAGAGTGTCCCAACTCTGTTTACGACAGATGTGTCCCATTACATGTACGCGGGAAGCTCCAGTGCTACATTGTTCTCAGTATAACAAGCCATACACACAGATTTACCACCTCTCATGGCAGAACACACTCACATCCTCTTCATCAGATCCACACATTCCTGGTAGTATACTTCTCGAATCCTCTCATGACTATTCGTATCTTCTGGAGTCAACTGACTGCTCGCCTTGACGTACTGAAAACCATGCGTATCCAGCTTGAAATCCTCTTCATGCCCACCACGCATGTCTGTGATGGGAACTTCAACATACTCGAACGGGCGGCGCTTCTCGCCAACAGTTCCAAACCAGAACTCTTCGTATCCGCCCTTTTCGGGCTCTAGAAAGTAGTTGAGAGTCGCTTTGACGACGTGAGGCTTGGTAGAGGACATACCGCGCGCTGCCTGGGATTGGTTATTGCTTGGGAGATACCTGGGGAATGAATCTTCGGGAAATGCCTCTGGGAAGTTGATCTTCAGTTATCCTAGATCAGGTACATGGCAAGATTGTGAAGAACTTTGGCACTAAGAACAGTACCGCTTGTAGCAGAAGTCTTGTAGCTCTTCAGACCCGATCAATACGTGTCTAAGTCCATAACGCGTAGCTCACAGCAGAGGTCTTGTAGCTAGGTACATATAGCTGGGGTGAAGTATCCACCACGTCATATGTTCAGGGGGGGCCTGGTATGGTATACCACCAGCCTCCTCGCAAGGACATTCGATTACAAGGATAATTGCCATCGCCAGCGTCCGTAGCTTTCACTTGGCATGTGGACATTGATGGTCACTTGCCATATGGACATGAATGCTCACTTGGTGCCGGGTCCATGTCTGCACAGTGTCGGACCTCGGACGAGAAACTACTACTGTGATCAATGCCGAGCTAACAAGAGGTTGTCTGAGACTGCCCATTTGTCTGAGCCTAGACGAGCTGCAGCTGAGCATACTCATCACAGACTTCAACCAGCTTCTTGAAGGTGCCGGGTTCCTAGTATTCGATAGTATCAGGGAATCAGAAAGGAGCGCGAGAAATGTCGACAAGATGTATCTTACCATGGCACTATGACCTGACATTGGAATCATATAGAGCTTTGACTCGGGCAAGAGCTTGTGTAAGTCCCATGCGGTGCGCGGAGGACAGACGAAGTCGAAACGACCTTGGATGATACTGACTGGATTCACGATCAGAGGCTGATTGTTCATTGATGATGAGCACCAAGGACCAGACTACTTACTCGGAATATGCTTGATCTTATCAATGTTCTCGGGTCGCAGCAGTTCGCCTTCTTCCAGGAAGATGTTATTTCTGAAGTAATGACACTCGAGAACGCCATGCGCCAGAGAAAAGTCGTCGTCTTCAAGCTTAGTGTAATCTTCCGGTTTGGGCTCGACTTTGCTCAGACTGATCTCATATGAGTTGTAGACTTTGCCTGCAGCGCGACGTACTTCGTGATCTGGAGAGCTCAACAACTTCTGATATCCTGTGACAGGATCGTGGCGGTCCTCATGTGGTAGATAGTTAACGTAGTTCTCGTACTGTTCTGGAAACAACATCGCGGCTCCTTTTGAGCCGTTGACATAGTCTGTCTCCAGCTTCCGACCACAGAAGATGCCGCGAAGGACTAAAGAGCCCACAGCGGCAGGGTGAGTCTCAGCGTACAGGAGAGCAAGTGTACTGCCCCAGCTGCCCCCAAATACCATGTGCCACTTGGGGATATGCAAGTGTTTCCGCAAGGTTTCGATATCAGCCACAAGATGCTGCGATGTGTTCTCGCGAGTCTCGGCCACAGGTCTGGACTTGCCGGCGCCTCGTTGGTCGAGCAGAAGCACACGGTATACCGATGGGTCGAAGAATGCCGTGTTTTGGATGGACGTGCCGCCTCCTGGGCCGCCATGCAAGAAGATCACTGGCTTGCCGTCCTGCTTGCCATATTGTTCGTAGTGCAGCCTGTGAATATCGCCGACGGGCAGAATGCCACTGTCGAATGCTGCTACATGCGAGTAGCCTGTCGTCACCATACTGACTGATGTGGTCTCCAAAAAGGAGGAGTGGTGGTGAGATTGATGTTGGTAGAATGTTGGTAGAATGTTGGTAGAATGCTCTCCTGATAGGGAAGCTGCATCCTCCCTCAGCTGAGCTTACAAATCACGCTTGGACATTTCAGTGTTCCAGGCAAAGAAGCTCGCAGAATCGTCGAAATCTGGTTCTACCAATGCAAGACAATGACATGTTGATTGTTAATGGTATAAGTATCTCGACCTGATCCCGTTACGATTCGTATTCACTCACCCACGCACGCCATCGCTTCTTTTCGCTCTCACTTGTAATCCACTACCCATATCAAACCAACAACCAGCCAAGATGTCGTCCTCCCTCACCACATACGACCTCACTATCCCAATCTTCGTTCGCAACCTCGAGCAACTCCTCGTCTGTCTCAAGAAAGGCGAACAATGGGCCAAAGACAACAACAAGGATCCACAAGTTCTGGTCGATGCTCGTATCATCGATGATATGAAGGTCAGTAGCCATCATGTCCCATGCATCAAGCTCCATGACTTTCAACTGACGCATGTAAAAAATCAGCCTTTGACCTTCCAGATCCAGTCCTGCTGCAACACATCCAAAGCTGTTCTGCCGCGCATCGGAGGCGAAGAGCCGGTTTCTGTGGAGGACAATGAGACTACGCTCCCTGAGCTCTGTGACCGACTTGAGTCGACGATCAAGCTCCTGAGGGCTGCGAAGAAGGAGAAGTTCCTGGCTCACGTATGTGCTCCGCGTTATGCTATATTTCTCGTGCTACGACATTCCAAAGCCGTCAAAGAGATTCACATATGAAAGAGAGAAAGAGAGACAGAGTATCACCCTCATCAGAGCCGTACGCTAACTTATTCTGACATCTAGGATGCCAAATGCACAGTCAAACTGGGTCCACGTGAAACCGAGTTTGAAGTTCTGGGATACATCCAAAAGTTCGCTCTTCCAAACTTCTTCTTCCACACGACCACTGCGTATGATATTCTGCGCAAACAGGGTGTACCCGTGGGCAAGTTGGACTTCCTAGGTGCAGCAGACATTACAACTTGGACCATGTAGGAGATGCCGATGGCGACGAGGAGTTTGTATGTTGGAAAAGCGCACTTGTGTTTCAAAAGCTGAGCCCGGGAAATTTTATCAACAGCACTTCAAAGGGAAGACCCAGAATGACAGAAATATGATGTCCAGCGTCAGATACTCTCAGCTTCAGTCCGCTACTCAATACGTACGATTAGTATAGTAAGGTACACTTTCTTCTCGGCTTCTGCTCAACGACTGCTTCCTCCATCGATCAAGCACACTCTCATTCTGTACCCTCAGATCAAGTTACCAGAAGACAGTCAGCTCATAGGTATCCTCGAATAGGTACAGTATCAGTCTCGGACTGGTCAAGCAGCTCGCTATACCACCAGTAAACACAATCCTTCCACAATCCATGAGAGGAGAACGATACCAAGGCGCAGGTCTATAATAGCAGAAAGTTGCGGTGATGACGATGATGCTATTTGCGAACGTGGCGCATACGAGGAACCATGCTCTCTGCCAGGATACTGTCCAAGGATGAGTGAACTCAAAATGACTTCCCTCTTCTCTAGTTCTACCAGGATTATCCATAGTGGGAAGTAAGTAACCACACATCGTCACGACCCTCACTACTACTACATGTACTAGGAACGATGAAGTAACACCCACAGTCACTCTTACTCCTCCAAACCCCATCATCACCCATCGTGCGACCCAAACCGTCATTTTGCCATGTATCTTCTCACAAGCCTCGCAGTCCTCGCAGCCCACCTCTCCCACGTGCTCGCCGACGCAGACGATATATCTGTTGGCCACCACATCATATGGTCGTACCCAGGCGCCAGCATTCCCCAAACACTTCTCGACGCCACAGCAGCCGGGAAAGTCGGAGGCGTAATCTTCTACAGCGAAAACATTGACCAAGCCCCAGATCTGCCCAGCCAGATTCGCGCTCTCCAAGATACCTACAAGCAATCTCCCGGCTACGCCGGCTACCCTCTCCTCCTGGTAACAGACCAGGAAGGCGGGATCGTCAATCGTCTACCAGGCGGACCCTCTCAATCCGCCAAAGCCATCGGTGCCAGTGCAGATCCCGTCGCAGCAGCCCGAGAAGCAGGCAGCCAGGTAGCGACGGTGTTTGCGCAATATGGCATCAATGGGGATCTGGCGCCAGTCCTCGACGTGCACCGAGCCGAGGGAGATTTTACAGATTCGCAACAACGCTCCTTTAGCTCCGATCCTGCGAAAGTAGCAGAAGCTGTGGGACCGTGGATTCAAGCTCTGCAGGAGAAAAATTTCCCTGCTACAGCGAAGCACTTCCCTGGACTGGGAGCCGCTGCTACTCAGGAGAATACGGATCGCGTGCCTGTGACTCTGAATACCAGTGCGGATGAGCTGAGGAATGTGGATATGTTGCCTTATACGGCGGCGATTCAGGCTGGTGTGAAGATGGTGATGACTTCTTGGGCGATCTACCCTGCTCTTGACGCTGGCCAACCTGCGGGTTTGAGTCGGAAGATTGTGCAAGAGGAACTTCGGCAACGACTGGGGTTTCAGGGTGTTACTATTACGGATGCACTAGAGGCAGGGAGTCTGACATCTTTTGGGAATACGGGACAGTTGGCTGTGATGGCTTGTGAGGCGGGAATGGATATTGTACTAGCTTCGGTGAGACGTGTCAGTCAAGGAGAGGAAGTGCATGCAGCGATTGTCAAGGCTCTGAGGGAGAGCGGAATTGATCGGGCTGAGTTTGACCAGGCGACGGAGAGGATTATTGCGATGAGGAAAGCCTTGCCGCAGTAGGCGATGTCTGCTTTTCACACTCAGTCAGTCCTGCCATCGTTCGCTGACGAGGAGATCACCAACATCTTACCCCCTCTGGGGCATCCATCCAGTAGGTACCTTATGCAGGTTCTCGATAGACTTGGCGAGTAGTGCGCTCACCAATGCTGATTTCTTGCCATCGGCATCTTCTGCTCTCCAACATAGCTCTTCCTCGTGCCCCCCGTCCCTCATTCTGATCATTGTGTCTGGAATGGAAAGTGCTTGGTCTTGTGTATTGTTGAGAAGTCTTCCTCTGTTATAGAACAGAGCAGGCTTGCGCTGGGCGGGCGATGGTACGTGTCTCAACTGCTGAAGGATAGGAGGTTGCGCGATTTCCTTGCTGCCTCTGTAGTCTCGCTGAAGGAGTTATTGTTGCCGTGAAGGCTGTCAGCGTTACTGTGATATCGGCGCTTCTTTTTTGATCGCTTCATGCGGAAAGAGGCTCGCGCTGACTGCTTGCGAGATGAACCGCGCTGCAGTGTACTCTAGGGGGTCAGCTAAAGTGCCCACACGGCTCTGGTGATATGATGCTGTCGTAGGCAGGCAGTCAGAAAGTCAGTCCAAGGGACTGAGGGGTAGTCAGAGGCCGGCAAAGCGCTCCGACTCTACACAATGAGCCGTGAAAGTAGCCATCTTGCGTAGATCTACCGTGTCTTCTCACAGCATGTGACGGCGCCGCTCTGCTGCTCTGGAGACTGACACTGCCTGATTTCGCCGAGAGCATTCTCCGTCAGGCGCTTGACAGGTGCTGGTAGCGGCTTCTCGACAGACCACGAGACTGTCAGATGCTTCAGGGACCTACCGACCACCTACAGGTCTACAGCCACCACAGCATCCTCAAAGCTGCTGGCGGGTCAAGTTGCACTGCTGCAGTAGTACACCATGCCATAGACCGTTCTCCTATACTGACTGGGCTCGCTGACAGCACCCTCGTCGCCGTCGCGAGCCTCACTGCCGCCAGCAGCTCACCCACCTCAAGACCCTCCTTTCTGTCTCACTCACACTACTCGCCCTCCGCAACGCGTGAGGCTCGCATAACTTCTGTGTGCTTCCATCTGTGCCAGCTGGATTAGTAACGCCCCTAGCGCCTTGGCTTGCGGTGTGGGTATAAAGAGCAGTCTCTCTTCGCCCCCAAACCATCTTCCTTTCTTCTTCAGCCCTGACCGCCAAATCAGTGCAGCACGCATCTTCCCCTTAGATGTGTATGCATTCAAGGCCCATGTGCACAGAACAAGCTTGATGTCTCCTTTGTCGTAGTCAACTCGTTGGACAGCTCGCCTGCCTTCCGGATAAATATGGGGATGACACACATACCAATACCCTTTTTTCATCATGTTGCATCTTGCAGCTGCTTGGAGAAGATCGTATCTCTGCTATATCGCCGCCGTGTGCTCTCGTTCGTGCCCTTGACTGCGGATGGTGATGGTAGTGAGGACTAAGTCGCACACTGATGGCCTTTGACATGCTCTTTTACTGCGACGAAGCCGTCGACCTCTTTCGCCTCACGTTATTGTAAGAAGTAGCAGCATCAGCAGCGACATCATCAGCTACAGCTGATCTGCTCGTCGCCCTCGTTACTACCACGCCCTCGCGCCCTCAACTATCCTGCTACCGCGCCGCCCACCAAGAAGCGAGAAGATGGACGACAGCATTGAGCTCCCCGCGCGCCCCAGCCAGCACCAAGCAAGCAAGAGCGCCGCCGCCGAAGCACAACACGGTAGCGCGGCATCAGAGGGGACGAGACACGAGAAGCGACGCGAGCAGCAGCTGGACCGCATGAAGAGAGACTTGGGGAGCAGAGGCCGGATGCCGACCATTGCAGAACGCACCAGTGCCTGGGACGCAACCGCAAGAGCAGCAGCAGTGACAGCAAATGAGTCCGGTGTGCTACTCAGGCAAGACGAGCCACCCATGGCAACAAGACACGCCAGGCGGCGCGAGCAGCGATTGAACCGCATGCGAGAAGGGCTGGGGAGCCCGGCATTGAGATTTGTCGAAGAAGAGGCGGGAGAGGGCCAGAAACAGCATTCTGTGTACACTCTCTGCGCGTGCTGCGTCTTACAGTGATGATTGCATGCTTCCTGCGAAGTGTGCAGATCTTCAGCGCTGTAGTTACAACCATTGGAAAGAATAGTTGAACAACGTATCCGAGAGTCCTGTTATGTGATCACGCTCTGCAACGTGGTCCGGCATTGCTGACTTCACCATCGCTTTCTTGAGCAGCATACCCATGCCACCGCGAGAGCAGGCATGATTTAGTGACAGTTTCTCAGTGCAGATTTGCAGTTCTCCATCCTTTGAATTACAGTGGAGTAGTGCATGTGTAGTCGCTGCGAACGTTCACCCGAAAGTTTGATGGCTGGACCGAGAGTTTCCTGCATCTACCAGCTCTCGAAGGTACCAGTCCCTCTCCAACCCAATCCCACTACAGGTAGGCAGACTGCAATTTTGTGCGGCACCGTGAGCTGAGAGCTGCGATGACTCGGCTGAGATCAAGAGCGAGAGCCACGGGTGCTGCTCTCCTCATACAGCAATTGCCCATTGAGTTGCATACAAATACTCGACCAGCACACGCTCGTATGCTAAGGCGTGATATTCCAGATGCTCGATCGAGATCTCCTACAAAGACTTCGCAGATGACTGAGCTACGCCGCTCCCGACCTGGGGAGGTGTGCTTTGTGACACAAGAGCTTGTTACGGTCGACATAGCTACTGCAGACAGATTCGATCTCAAGGTGCCATCACGTAGGCATGTGTTACATCGAATGTCCGCTCCTGGATTATGACTATGCCTTGAAGTGGTGCTTGCTCAGGCTCAATGTCATCACTTCACCACATCACTTCCGGTCCTGGTATCTTGGCTCGCTTCAGGATAGCGTCACAGTTCTCCGACAGCAACAGGACGCAGCATAGTTCGCCTCTGTTGATTATCGATGCCGAGATGGCCGTGGCCGATTCGCGAAGCTGAGAAGTGGAAGGAGCACTGAGCCAGAAGTTGTGCCCGGGCTTCAAGACAAGTCCAAAAGTGAGCCGGATTTGAA
The DNA here is from genome assembly GCA_000504405.2 of Mycosphaerella sp. Ston1. Lineage (NCBI taxonomy): Eukaryota > Fungi > Ascomycota > Dothideomycetes > Mycosphaerellales > Mycosphaerellaceae > Mycosphaerella > Mycosphaerella sp. Ston1. The sequence goes on from KZ105453.1 coordinate 29,233, forward strand.
TCCAAACAAGGTTTGCCGAGACATCGATATAGCCTTACAGGGCTATGCAATGCTTCATGACCTGAGCTATGCGAAGTGGCCGAGGAGATCGCTTCTCCCGAAAGCTGTAGATCTGCGACGCTTTTGCAAGCAGCAGAACAGCGACAAAGGTCCAGTCCATCGGATGCTACGACAAGCACTGGAGTCCCCCACGCAAGAAAAAACGCAACAGTCAACAAAGCTACGATCTCGCTTTGCTTGATATGCTCATGCTGCTGCAAAAGCACGTCCCAAGACAGGCTCGGTTGGCCATACCTCCAGAAGGTCAGTGGTTTGCTGCACGCCAACCACCGATAATATAGACCGGACAGGGACATCGAAAGGACGAATGAGGTAGTGCTCATGTTTCATCTTTGCATGACCGAACGGAGCATGTCCAGTACAGCCTGGATTCCCTCCAGGCGCGTGGCTTTTTCTGCACTTCATGCTCCTCTTTCAGTCGGAATGACCCGGGTCTTGATCTGAGAGCACAAAAGACAGAGGCCGTATCGACAACTGCGATGCACAATGCAGGCGGGAAAGCGGTACTAGTTGAGAACACAACTTCCCTTCGTGCCCAGCACTCATGCAAGGCCCATCATATGGAATGTACACATTGCTGTCCTGAAGAGTGACAAATTTCCACAGCTTGGTCGGCTGCTAGAGTCGGGATGTCTGGCTTGTATGTTGTCGCGTTCGATGGACGTCTGCTTGAACATGGTGGCCAGTCGTCTACGGCAATGTCCATCAGATGCGAGGGCTACAGCGCAGTCTGCTGGATCCGTATGACACAGCGCAATCGTTCCAAGAGTACCACTGAGTTTGGACAAAGCAAGGCTACAAGATGATGGTTCTTGGCACTTTGCGCCCAAGCTCAGGAGTCTTTCGTGGAGCTTGGTCCATGTCCGCAAGGAATCCTCCCACTCTGAAACACACGGTTGTGGACTGTGAGGCAGTTGATCTTGTACTGCATGGCGCGTCTTGTCTGTCATCGTGAAGCATGGCAGATCTCGTGTCTTGAGTGCCACTGGGTGTGCGCTCTACATTTCACATTCGACAGGCTCATCTGCTTCGATGTCAGACATCGCACCCGTGGCTGCAGCATAGAAGGCAGTATGGGAGCGCTTTCGCTTCCTCCTCTTCTGACTGCGGACAAAACCCGGAAAACTTGGACTATAGTTGGAGTGGGCTGTGGGGTCGACTCGAATGAATTGTTTTCTTTGTTGCTCACAGAGGCTTCGTGACGATCGATTGCAAACAAAGGGCCCGTGTCATCGTGTGCGGCAGGTTTGAGACCTTCGACTCGAGTTGGAACTGTCCTCCTTGGTGAGCTCGCCGGCTTCAAGAGTCGCCTTGATCTGAGCAGCCGCAATCGCTCCTCCTGTTGTGCTGGCTGTGAGCCAATAGGCTTGTGTCTTCACTCGCACCTGGTGTGTGTGTGGTGGCATTAGCAAAGACCTGGTCTTCGAACAAGGAGAAGCATCGGTCCATCGCAATGCTGCCGTCGCTGGAGGAAGCGATGCTCTATCGCTGGTGGTGTCTCTGGCGCGCCTGCTGTCAATGCTGTCACTCCTCGAACGGTAGTCCATGGAGACCGATCCTGCTATCCTCCTTCGCTGCCGTGTCCCATACGATGCCAGCAGTAGCGCTGTCCTTGTCCGAGGGCATGTACCAGCTGTCGGCGGTACACTATCGCGTTACGTGTCTTCGCTGGAGCTGCTCGCGCAGACCACGCCCGTCGGTTTCTGGCGACGACGATGTCATGAACACGCTGGCGTGGATTAAGGCAGGCTGTTGTAAGTCAGCCGATTGCTTCGAGAGTGCAACTCGCTGTCGCGTGGTGTGTTGGGGTTGCAAGCAGCTGCGTGATGGTCCCTGGTCTTCGGCCAGCTCTCCCGCTTGCACCAGCTCTGCTCAGGGATGGCCCTCTGTCCAGATGAGACTATATGAGCACTCGAAATCATGCTTAATCATCCGAGAAGCCACCTCTGAAACCAAAGCACATTGAAAGGAGTAGGTAAGTGATTTCATTAACCCCCTCTTCAATTCACCGTGGGGCGGCAGCACAACAGCAGCAGCGGGCAGGCAATGTGGTGCAGGTGAAGTAGCAATGAGAAAATGGCAACCTCTCATCAGCACGCTCTGCTCGACCACAGGTCGGGGAAGCTTCCAGAGATATTAGTTTTTGATGTTTCCTACCCCAAAGTCACGAGTTCGACTTCCGGGGTCGACCCATTATTTTTTGGTCCCATCAGCAAGGTCGCGCTCGAAATACCTTTAGCAAAGCACTCTGAGTTACTCCATAGTGATGGTGTTGACGGTGGTGAATTTTGAGTGTTCGGTGGACTTGGTTGTTTTGCGATATTGCCAATGTCGAGGCGGCGAAGCCAGCCTGAACACAGCCTATGATTTGCCCTCAACACCAACAGCATTACAACCACACGTCGCATGGACACGAGTGGAATTCGATAAGCATGACATGGATCACTGCAGGGCCATCGTCCGTTTCCATGATGATCAATGGAGTAGTGTTGACATAAGGACTTTTGCAAAGAAGCAGACCGCCGTAACGTTAAGCAGCGCCAAGGAAGTGAGGACGACTCGACTCCTGCGATGCAGCCTACAACATTGCGCGCGAGAGATCGCTACTAGATAGAGAGCGGGCAGAGAGACCTCGAGGACGACAACAAGGCCAGGGAACGCACACTTCTTGAGGCCGAATGAGTGAATGCGGCAGTGACACTGTCCGGTAGGGGGAAGACGCGGCTTAGCGTGCCAAGGCGTGAGCTTGAATTTCGTGCCTTTATATTCTTCGGACAGCAAGCAACCCTTTTCCAAAAGACGTCCACCTCCAGCACGTTGATTCGGCTGAGCGTGCGATCGACCGCCATCAAGACAGCCTTCACGACAGGCTCGACAGGCCACAGGGCCTCATGACAGGCGCCTGCTACCAGGTGAGTCCATCTGACAAGAGCCATGTCGTTTCCGCGACGTCGACCACCTCACTTGAAGTCACTTCACCGAAGTCAGAGCTTCATGAGCCGTCGAACAGCTTATCTCCCTTGCACCTCCACCAGACATGCATCCGGTGGCTTGCTGACATTCTCTTACTCACAGTCGATGGCCCGCCGCCTTGAAAGGGAGTCACGGCGGTCCATACTGCCGTGGAGCAGTGAGACTCCACACTTCAAGCCCAGCTCGACAAATTCGGTCAGAGGGGTGGAGGCGTGGTGGTCGTACGCAACCATTCACGGTTGTGGCCGCGTCGCCCAACGCCCGCGCACCGGGCTGCACACGACAACAAGCACCTCACGACTGAGGCCGAGGACTCTGATGAGAACCTCTGGCTGGCCAGCTGCCACCGGGAGGATGGATCGGAGAAGAAAAGACAAGCGGCGGGACTCAACGCCTCCTTTCCTGACCGGTGCCCCGCAGCTGGCAGCCATGTTCGTGGGTTCGGCTGGTGGACCACTCGTCAGACGAGGACCAATCCATGGACGGAAGCGAGCCATGGACGGAAGCGAGCCATGGACGGAAGCGAGCCATGGACGGAAGCGAGCCATGGACGGAAGCGAGCCATGGACGGAAGCGAGCCATGGACGGAAGCGAGCCATGGACGGAAGCGAGCCAGACCAGTACGAAAAGCAGCCGCAGCTGCGCCTTGGAGACAACGACAACAGTGAGGCCGCTGACAAGATCTTTACATGAGCGTTCGCTGACTCTTGCAACAAATGTAGCTTGCTTCGCCACCATCTTGCCAACGCCCTCACCGTGGTCCTGGTGCGTCATCGTTGACGTACCAGGTCAAACGCACCTCGCCAGCGAGGAACCTCTCTGGGGTGCAGCACGCACCATCAGCAGCAGGAAGATGCTGCCTACCTTGGGTACCAAAACTATACCGACGGTCCGCGCGCAGTGATATCACCCTCGCGTGTGGACCGTCAGTGCATCCAAGGCATGCACAAGCCCACAGAGGCACACAAAGCGGAAATCGCGGCACCTGGACGTGGTCAAGCTTTGCATGTTCCAGCTATTCCGTTCCCTCGCGTACTCTCGCCGGAGAGCGCGCCATGAGGACGGCCGTCTTCGACCTCCTATCATGGCGCGTCAGAGGGCACCAACAGCAGCGCCTGTCGGGGTCCGGACATCGGGGTCGCCACGCTTCTCTATATACTTTTGGATAGTAGGCCACTACAGAAGACAGTGTGAGCCGGGATGCACGTATGGAGGATATCACTGTGCTCGGGTTTGGCGCGCAGTCAGACAGCGAGAAGGCTGAAGAGAAGGCCAGTGTCATGTCACAAGACCTGTACGACGCTGGCAGTGCGGAGGATGCGACGACATGTGACTGTGGAGTCAAGTGATCAGATATGATGCGCCAGGCGGCAAGGAACCATACATGCTATTGCAGAGCAGGAGTTCGGAGACGTTCTACAACCAGAGCGGGACCAAGCTGGGTTCATACTTTCTGGAAGCGAGAACGGTTCAGAGGTTGAGATCCTGCTGTCGGTAGTTGTGCGCGGATAGTGAGCTCCACGATGAACCGTCAAGGTAGCTGAGCTTGTCAACGTAGACCTCAACATGAAATCGCTTGAGTGGTTTGCCTAGACCGCAGTGTATGTCATGCCCAGATACAGTTCGTTTGATCCTGAAAGCGACTCCATGTATATCTTGAACGCAGCGTCCCATCCTGGCTACAGTGCATGGACAAGCCGAGAGGGAGAGTTCCACGCCTAGCATGAACCCGTCTGACTCGAGAGGAGGCCGTATATCGAACCCTTAGAGGGAGTGAGTAACATCCCTATCATCCCTATAATCCACCAGCTCGCCCGTCCGTCCACATCCTTTCCCAAAAAAAAGAAGCCTTCGAAAACCAGACCACCCAGAACTTAATGCTAGGTAAGTACGTATCGAAGCAGCCAAGGAACGCCGAGAGAATCTCTCTTCTTCCTCGAACAACGAGTCACGACACTCGAGAGCAGGCATGTGACCTGCTTTTCAAGGTAAATAAAAAGCTCCTATCCCCAAGACATCTTCTCGAAGGCCCCTTCCACGCCATGATTTTGATAGGTAGGTAGGTAGTTTATAAGCTCGCTATCCAAAAGTCCCCAAGTGGATTTGAGCGGCGCTGGAGGGTCGTCGAGTTTCTGAGCGACTAGGAGGAGTGATAGGATATAAAACTCGTGGGACGGCCGAGGAGGAGATTTCTGTTTGGATCGGCAAAACAGGCATGGGATGGATGGCAATCGCTCTTCTTCTTATCAGAGTGTAGGTATGTATCATACTCATTACAGCATGATAAAACGTGCTATGGAGCTCTTTTCGCTCGTTTTCTCTCTCCTGTCATTTCTCCTCCCAGCTTTTTTTCTTTTCTTTGGAGAGGGCGTCCTCTTGTGGCTCATGCTGCATCATGTCTGCTTTCTTGTTTGGCCGATTCTCCATCTCGTCTCGCGTAGGAGGTTTTTATTTTTCCCCTACTAACGCAGATCGTCTATGGGCTTGGATGTGTCTCTCTCTTTCTCTTTCTCTCTCGTGCGCGCGCCGTGGTCAATGATGTTATTATGCTGGGATATGGCTTGCCGAGCTCTTTTGTACCCTCACGTATGCATCGATGAGGGTGGTCGATGAAGATGATTTCGGGAGGATAGGAAGATGGATGGATGGATGGATGGATGGATGGATGGATGGGTGAGATGCGGGAGAGGTGTTGTCGATGGGAATCATTTGTCTCGGATTCTTGGCATCTTGGCTATTCTGACTTTGACCTCTCCCTCCTTTTCCCCTCTTCCTCCTCCTCTTGCTTCTCCTCGTCACGCCTGAGAAACATTTCTTTCCCTCTTTCCCGTCGACATCGTCACTCTCTTCCACTCTCATGGCTCCTAGCTCCGTAGAAATATACAAGATACACCAGCAGTATTCAAGCACTGAGATGTCCTTTGCTGGTATTGCTCCAGCCCGGTCCTTTTCGGTATCTCAGAGATTCCTCCCTCCTATCAGTTCCGGCTGAACATCTAGCTTGCCTTGTACCAGAGATTGCTCTCACGAGAACGAGAGTCTAAGCTTGACTCTGTCTGCTGAAGGAACTGGTATATCCTCAGTCCGATGGCTAGAATCGCCTACCGTTAGCATTGCTCGCGGTTGCAGCAGTCTTGTTTGCCTTCGGTAGCAAGTCTATGGCTAGGTTTCATGCTATCACTTGGCCTAATACAGTCGTCTGTGCCCGTATCGCTACGATAGAAGCTTCCATGTAGACGGTGAGCGGCGGAGGCTTAGGACAGCTGCAATGGAACATAGTCTCAAATGTTTGACATAGCCAGCAAAGGTCCTACGGAATCTACAGTACTCTTTGATCGAGTCTATCGGAGATCAATCGCTACCTCTGTTAGCTGCCTCATTGCTATCCTTATTAGCGATTAGTCCATTCGTGTAACAAGCGATCTATCACGATGCTCAGCTCATAGATAGTAAGAAGATCCAAGCCTTATAAGTAATGCGCCTTTTGATTGACAGTCTAGACCTAATAAGGAAACTCGAATCGTTGGGTCTGAATGACAGTATCTTCGAAGACTCGACCCGGGGAATCCCACTACGGGGACGGCTAGACGGTCCGTATGAGTGCGCCTTCTCCTGGTGTAGCAAAGAGTATGGCGATGCTCGAAGCAGCGTAGACTAAGTTATACCGCAGAGAGATCGGCAATAGCTACTCTTTCTCTTCTCGGCTCTAAGTGACTGAGATGAAAGATATACTTCGCAGTGCTCAGAACGTATAGGCAGATTTGAAAAGAAATGAGACGGATTATTGAAGCTGAAAAAAGCTGACTATCCTGGGACGTACTGAGCGCGCACTAGGTAAGCTGAGCCGGTTTTTCTTGTTCTTGGGTGAAGAATGTCTTCCAGGCTCACTCGATCACAGAATCGAAACAAATTTCATCGAGGCCCGAGTAGAACAGAGCATCAAAACTCCTACCTCCTCAACAGCAACAAGTCTTTCAAACTCTTATTCCCCTCCCCCTTTCTCCACCTCCTCACCGATGACACTTCCTCCCTTCTATCCTCATCCCTCGCCCTGCTTCTAGCTTCATCCATCCTCTCGAAAATCTCCCTCATTGTCCCAGCTCTGTGAATCACAAACCTCTCCGTCACATTTCCCGACACACTTCCGAATTCCCTCCTTAATCTAAACCCAGCATCGCCACTATTATGGCTTTCCTCTTTCTCTTTCTCCTCCTCCCCCTCCTCCCCCTTCTCCTGGCCCTGCCAAACAGTCACACTCACATCCAAAGATGGAGGTTGACAAAGATACATACCCCACAAACTAGCTTCCGGACCAGGAAAGATCAAATTGCCAACATCCTCCTCCTCCTTTTTCTTCTTCTTCTTGCTCTTCTTCTCCTCGTTATCATTCTCATCATTCATCCTCCCAATCATCCCCCAATCTCCATTCCTCTCTCCCTTCTTCTCCCTCATCTCATTCCGACCACCATTATTATGATTATTATTATACTTACATCTCAGACTCATTAAACAAACCTCAAATCTCGAAAGGCAACGGAGTTGGAATTCGATTGTCTCTGTTCTTCTTATTCTTCCTCCTCCTCCTGCATCTGTATCTGTCGCGAAAGTAATCAGTGCAGCAGGATTCGAAGCCTGCGGGAAGAACATTTGAGGAGTGTAGAAGATTCCTTTCCAGGTGAGGATGAGAGTTTTGTTGCTATTGTTGGGGGATTCTTGGGAGGGGAAAGAATTGTAGACGGGATGGAGGGCGGAGATGCTTCTGTTGAGGTTGGTGAGGAGGGGGTTTAGTTTTGGGTGTTGATGTTGTTGTTGATGTTGTTGTTGTTGATGCTGTGGATGAATGACATCGAGGCTTGTGGGAATAGGGGTGAGGAAGAGATTTTCTTGGGAAGCGCGAGAGGTAGTGATTACTCGGTTCCAGATTTTGCAGACGCGTTGGCAGGATATCAGGCTTTTGAGGGTGACGTGAGTGAAGAGGTTGTTCAGATGTTTGGGATTGTTGAGGACTTTTTGATGGGCTGATGGTTGGAACGTGTTGTTGTGAGTTGGTGGCAGGGGGGCGAAGGGAGCTGTGATATTGATCATGTGTGCTGCTGTTTGCGACTCTTTGCTGGTAGACATATTCGGTGTCAGTAATAGTCGAGTGGGGTGGATATACTGCTGGGTTGGTGAATTGAGCATGCTGAATATATCGATATTGATACGAGCGCATTGCTTGCTTATCTTCCTGCTGCCAAGCGCAAATAGCTTCATGGCGAATCGGTCAAGTGCAAGTATCATGAGCAGTGGTGAATGAAGTTTGCGAGCATGTAGTAGCTTGTGATCAGCAACATGTAGTGCTACGGAGTGTGCTTGGCAGCTCCTTGTATCCGCGAGGTTCCTTGCTCATGAGAACAAGCATAGCGTTGGGGTTTGTTCATCTATTGTGTACGGCATTGTCGCCAGAGTGGTATGAGTGTCAGCCTTGCTTTCTGTTGGGTACATGTTCAGCCTAACATGTGGGAAACGCCGCTGAGGACGGATGGATGTCGTCTGACAATCCTGGATGGGCATGCGCAGCATAATGAGACCGGAAGTGACTGAATAGCTAGGTACGAAGGAGGTAGCGTGCACGCATCATGTAATTGACACATCAAGTCATACTTCACTCATATATATGCCAAATGGTGGTCTTTGGTCGCATGATCGTCGTTCTGGTTGCCACACTTCGCTCCGTTCCCTCGTGCCAATACTGACATCTTCAGATTGTTGACCGAGCAGTGCCTGTGGCTTATCGCTTGTAGATTTGCTAGCCGCATGCGAGGCATTGAGAGGCCGGAGACCTGTTACTTCATTCAAGACAGTTGTTGCGTGGGTACCCCGCTCTCATGTACTCCTCTGTGCACGTCAGTTTCCTCCACAGCATAAAACAAGACGTGAAAATCGCGCCACCCCTCAGCTGCCGTCCGATCTTGCAATTGCTGCTCGTCAACTTCATGGCGCGACTGTTTCAGAAGCTCACACCAGCTGAAGAGCATCAATCGCGTCTGCATCATCCAATCTGCCACTCTCTACATGCAGCCAGTCTCTACAAAAGGTCCAGGATGTCCTTTTCAGCATCATTCGCAAGCAACTCCAGCATACCCTCCGGTACAATCGGCTTTCCATCACTTCCCTTCACATACTTGAACGGCATCTCAATAGTTTCGTTCGGCTTGATCTTGCCATTCTCATCCGTGATAGGAATCTCCGGCCTATCAATGTACTCGATCTCGCTGAGCGTCTCTACAGATCTGATCAGCCAATGTTCTCCTGACTCGGAAAGGAGAGGACAAATATGAGAATCGATAGCAAACTTACTTCCCTCCTGCACCACAATCCTCGTAGTCCTCACAGCAGTATCAGTAGTCATCTGTTCCGGCCCCAACCTTCTCCCCGGAAAACCCAACTTTCTCAGATCTCCCGTACGATCTCTAGGGGGATCATCGCCCAAGATGCCACCGAAAAGAAATACTTCAAAAACTTCACCATCCTCGGGACTTAGATCTCTCTCAGCTTTGGGATCGAGTAGACAGACTTTTTGCCTTTCGGCTGACGTGGGATAAATGGATTCCACCGTCCGTTCTGTCCGCTCTGTGCTAGGGATGGTGAGTTTATCGAATTTGGAAAAGGAGGGTGTGAGGCCGGAGAGGAGGAATTTGGAGTTGGAAGAGGCGGATTCCGAGGAGATGGTGTTGTATTCGAGAGCTTGCCAGTCTTCCAGTTCCGGGTCGAGATGCTCGACGATGAAGGTGTGTGTTTTGGCCATTCTGGGTTTTACTTGTGATTGTGTATTTTGTTGTCTCGAGTGGTATACTACTACCTGGTATGGAGTAGTGTTGACGTGAACTTTTTTGTGGAGCAGAATTCGATCGTCGGAGTGTAGGTCCGGACCAATAGGACGGCAGACAATAAGATTCCTGCGACATCGGACAGGGATCTCTGGATTTTGTTGCTCTCCTCTACACACTCACTGCTGTCTCTTCCGTGAGGCATTGACAGGAACGATGTTGGCAGCACGAAGGACAGCGACGGCGAGGTCCACCTTGCTGTCTCTGCCCACTCCGCTCCGCTCCCACATCATCTCCTCCCGCAGTCTGGCCACCGCCACCGACGCCTCCGTCACGCCCGCTGCTTCGTCCGTCGAGAGTCGCACGCCTCCCTATGCCAAACTGCTCCAACGTCTCCAGTCCGTACGCCGACTACTGCCCACTCGGCCTCTTACGCTCGCTGAAAAGATCCTCTTCTCCCACTTGGACAACGCCGAAGAATCTCTCCTCCAAGGCACCAACAATGGAAAGGACATCCGCAGCAATGCCACTCTCAAGCTCAAGCCAGACCGCGTGGCAATGCAGGACGCCAGTGCCCAGATGGCTTTGCTCCAATTCATGAGCTGTGGTATGCCGACGACGGCTGTGCCTGCGAGCATCCACTGTGACCACATGATTGTTGGCGAGAAGGGGGCGGACATCGATGTGCCAAACAGCATCAAGGGCAACAAGGAAGTCTATGACTTTCTGGAGAGTGCGGGCAAGAGATATGGCATTGAGTTCTGGCCTCCTGGTGCCGGTATCATTCATCAGACCGTGCTCGAGAACTACTCTGCACCGGGACTTATGATGCTGGGCACGGATAGTCATACACCGAATGCAGGAGGATTGGCTGCCATCGCCATTGGCGTTGGAGGTGCTGATGCTGTGGACGCTCTAGTCGACGCGCCATGGGAACTGAAGGCACCCAAAATACGTGGTGTAAGGTTAGAAGGCAAGCTGAGCGGCTGGGCTTCACCCAAGGATGTGATTTTGGCTCTGGCCGGCAAGTTGACAGTGCGAGGAGGGACTGGCTACATCACAGAGTACTTTGGACCAGGTGTCGAATCACTGTCATGTACTGGCATGGCTACAATATGTATGTTGTGTCTCGACGCGGCAAACAGGCCAGAAGATGTCACTAACACCATGCATAGGTAATATGGGTGCCGAAGTGGGCGCCACGACGTCCATCTTTCCCTACACGCCTGGCTCGCACGACCCATATCTGCAATCGACACACCGAGGATCAATTGCCAAGGCCGCCAATGCCATTGCACAATCTCCTGATACCAGCAATCTTTTGGCTGCCGACTCCAACTGCGAATACGACGAAGTTGTTACGATAAACTTATCCGAACTGGAACCACATATCAACGGACCTTTCACGCCAGACCTTTCCACTCCTCTGTCCAAGTTCAAGGAAGCCGTGCAGATGAACAAATGGCCAGAGACCTTTGGAGCTGGACTCATCGGAAGTTGCACAAACAGCTCATACGCAGACATGACTCGTGCAGAGTCATTGGTGCAGCAAGCACAAGCCGCTGGTCTCAAGCCCAAGGCAGACTTCTTCATCTCTCCCGGCAGCGAGCAGATTCGTGCTACGCTGGAACGCGACGGCACCCTCGAAACACTACAAGAAGGCGGAGGGCTTGTTCTTGCGAACGCTTGTGGACGTGAGTAGAGCCACTATCATCAAAATATCCGTGCCGTACTAACCCAGCACAGCTTGCATTGGCATGTGGTCGCGCACAGATGGTGTAGAGAAAGGCGAAGACAACGCAATCTTCACTTCATACAATCGTAACTTTCCTGCCCGGAACGATGGCAACCGCAAGACCATGAACTTTCTCGCCTCGCCCGACCTCGTAACAGCAATGTCCTATGCCGGCCGAACGGATTTCAATCCCATGACCGACAGCCTTACCACACCCTCTGGTGAGAGCTTCCGCTTCCAGCCACCGAAAGGCACGGAACTCCCATCTTTAGGGTTCGCGGCTGGAAACCCCATGTTCCGCCCAACAGAACCCGTCCCAAACCCCAACGTCTCCATTGCAGTAGATCCTGACTCCACCCGCCTCGAACTCCTGGAGCCTTTTGCTCCCTTCCCAGAAGGCGAACTCTCTGGCTTGAAAGTCCTCGTCAAAGTGAAAGGACAATGTACCACAGATACCATCTCCGCGGCCGGTCCCTGGCTCAAATACAAAGGGCATCTCACCAATATTTCCGAGAACACCCTCATTGGAGCTGTGAATGCTGAAACAGGTGAAGTCAACCAAGTCTCCGACGTCGACGGCTCAAAACACACCATCCCCGAGCTCGGAAAGAAATGGAAAGCCCAAAACCAACCTTGGCTCGTCGTCGCTGAACACAACTATGGCGAAGGATCTGCACGAGAACACGCGGCCTTGCAACCTCGATTTCTCGGTGCTCGCATCATCCTCACCAAATCTTTCGCGCGCATTCACGAAACGAATCTCAAGAAACAGGGTGTCATCCCTCTGACGTTTGAAAATGAAGCTGATTACGACAAGATGGCGGGATGTGATGAGGTTGCCACCGAGGGACTTTATGATGTGTTGCAAGGTGGAAATGGCAAGATTTCGTTGATTGTGAAGAAGAAGGGTTCGGGAGAGACTTTTAAAGTTCCTGTCAAGCATACCTTCTCGCCAGATCAGAAGAGCTTTATCCTCGCGGGCAGTGCCTTGAATTTGTTGGCGAAGAAGGGACAGATGAAGGCTTGAGAGCAGGTCGAAAGTCGATATCATTTGGTTCCTGAGAAGAAACATGGAAGAGTAGAAGGATGTACATGCTGCTTGCTTGATTAGGAAGATACCCAATCTAAGGGAAAACAGGGCGTTCTTGGCGCAAGGATCAGAAAAAAGCTGTGTGTACGTGGCAAGAATGGAAAGGGTGGAACAAGTGTCAGATTTGCTGCTGTATCGTACCAAAGCAATGGGCTGACTGGTATATACAGTAGGATATCCACTTCGCATTTACATCTTCGTGCTCGTACATAATGTCAATACTGGTTGGTCAGGTTGAGCTCGCACCATGCTTGAAAGAAAGTCCAGAATGAATGCATTTGTATACGAGAGCCGTACACTTCTTTTGTAGTGTCTGATGAAGGGAGTTGTACAATGGTAGTGGAAGAACAGTAGGAGACATTGAGATGCATGACTACGTGAAGAAAGGGGGCCAGCAGAGTAGAAGTGAAGGTTGAAGTACCTACTGTGAGTGAGACATTCACTAAGGTTTAGCTGCCTCTGGGATAACCCCAGAGTGGAGTCGCGGGAGGCGGCGAGACGGCCCGTCATCTCGGCGAATCCAAAATCGGCGCCCCTTTCGCGCTTCGCAAACCCAAGACTACTCTTTGACACTTGAGATACCCATTCACACATATTCATACCTTCATACCATAGCACTGTCATTCGTGCCGCCACTCATTCACCCACGCTCTTTGCCGCCGTACCATATCATTTCGCGCTGCCTCCAGCCGTTCACCCACACGTTCCACGACCGCCGCCGTTGTCTCCCATCTCGCCTACGCAGCCAAATCGAACTTCTTCCCATACACGATTTACCAAATACCCGACGACAACATGTTTGTCCAGTCTACCGCCGTCCTTGCCTTCTTGGCCGTTGCCGCGCAGGTCGTGGTAGCAGCCCCGCCAGCATGTGTTCTCGCCGCTGTCAAGTAAGAGAGCACTACCCGTACGAGGAAAGACGGAGGAGGACGCGTATGCAGGGACGCGATGGATGGCGATATAAGTCTACGGGATGATACTAACAGTTGTGGCATACAGCGTCGAGTCTGATCCCTCCGACTTCAAGACTGTCTGCAACTCAGAAAAGGCGCAGTCATACATGATGGAAAACTGCGGCGATCACCTCAAAATTGCACAGGACTACTTCATGGATATCTGCAAGACCAACGGCAACGAGGTCAAGCTTTCTAGCGATGACACATCTTCTACTTCTACTTCTTCTGCCTCTATGACCGAGTCTATGACCGGATCGTCCACGGCCACCGAAACCACCACCGGAATGTCTACTGAGACGAAGCATGCAAGCACCACTACAGGAACCGTTCCTGTGACGGGCAACAACACGTATGGTGGTACGTTATCCTCTCCCACCTCCAGTCTGGTCCTTGCGACGGCTAACAGCAGGTCCTATAGGTTACTCTGGCACTGCTTCTCCAACCGCCAGCGCGACCGGCCCAGGCACTCCAAGCTACACAGGTTCTGCATCGAGTGTCGATTTGAGCGTGGAAGCGTTTGGCATGGTTGCCTTGCTTGCTTTTGGCGCTATGTTGGCGCTGTAAAAAAAAGGGTCAAATCTTGGCATCATTTAGGCACGGAATGGGGGTTTCTTTTTCTGGAGTTTTCCTTTTTATGGCTGCATGTATGCTTCCAATCCCAAAATTTGGCATAGAAAGGCAGGGTAGGGACACGACTTCATATCTTGCAAGCATGCTCTCGACCTCGATAGTTTTCAGCATCGCACTATTCTCATGTATGGTGGACTAATAAAGAGTCTGCATTGCCCCGAGGCGTGAATGAATTGAATTGCCTGCCTGCTACAGTTTCTACTAGCTCTTATTTCCGCTAGGCACCGTAGTCGCTAGAGGTATTCTATATTTTAGGTAAGAAACGCTTTACTAGCTCTTATCTCTACCAGGCATCGTCGGAGGGATGTTAGAGAAGTCAAGATATATATCATTTTCCCTTTCTTTTTCAACGCATCAAACTCAACGCATCATAACATCTCTTCAAAGGCTGAGCCACATTCTGCGCAAATTCCTCTCGCCACCCATTATGATCATTACCACCACCATCACCCTGCTGTGATGACGACGACGACGATGACAACAACAACAACGACAACATATCCACTCTCATCATCCTCGTCGGATGAGGCGTCTCCTTCAACGTCCACTTGACAGCCATTTCATAATCCGGACCAGCTTCTTCTCGCACGTCCAGTAACCACACTTCTGCGACAGCTTTTCGCATGATGGGATTGGTTTTGTCAGATCCGAATTGGGGATCGAGCCAGGAAGGGTGAGATTCTAATCTGCTTCGGAAGCAGAGTTCGAGGAGCACGATGCCGAGAGCGGAGAAACTCCAATCGGTAGTTGTAGTGGGAGACATGGTGTTTGTCAGGCGGGTGGAGATGTAGGGTCTTTCGAAGTAGGAGTCGTTGTCGTTGGGATGTTGGAAGCGGACGTCTTCGGCGGTCCAGCAGGTCTGTTGGAGCCAAGGCGTGGAGTGGAATTGGAGATGGGAGGATGCGATTGCGAGAGCTATGTAGACGCATTTGAATCGGCTGAGTTTGGGGGATAGTATGCTGGCTAGAGTTGTGGTGTTTTGGAAGGGCTGGGGGCTGACGTCGAAGATGGAATATGCTTCGTTGCCTTCGTTGAAACGACCAATGCAGTCGTCTCCGGGTCCAGACCTTGGGAGCTGCGAGCAGGTATCGCATAGGCCATTGTCCTCGACGCTGTTGGATGGACCCAGATGTGGCGGCAGATTGGTGGCTGAGCCACCAGGTGAGACCATGTGAGAAGCGGGCAGTGTAGTGAGATCTTGTACCACGATGGAGGGTATCTGTGGAGGGTGGGAGTTGTTCGAAAGGGGAGACCTGCCAGTTGGCAACGCGAGCGATACACTGAGGACGCGCCAACCACAACACAGGTTCAACTGCAATCGAAAGGCACATTCAGTGGAGAGCGGCTGTCGTAGCCAGAGAGCGGGATCGGATCTGCAATGACACCGCCACGTACGATCGATGGCAGCGTGGACGTTGATCGCGTGCCTCCAGAAGTCTCGCATGCGCTTGTACACACTGTTGCGCTTGACGACACGCAACTGCTGCTCTTTCTCGACGCCGGTTAATATCTCGCGAAGACTTCTGTTGTACTTGTCAAGTCGTGCAATCAGGTCGCTTCGTTTGTCGGTCGTTAAGGCATACTTGAGGCGCTTGGCCTCGAATTCCAGTCTCATCGAGGCCATCTTAGTGTTCGCTTGCTTTCCAAGAGCCACTTGAGCTCCCGATACACTTGTAGCCTGGAGCGTGGTCAGTGGTGGTCAGATACTCCTACTTCGACGGACCTCCTTACCGAAGGTGAATGGCGCAGTACTTGCTGGAACGCCTGGTCGCCCACATGGCACTCCTTGTAGAGACTGGACAGGGCGGCCATGAACTCGTCCATTACGTACAGATAGCTCGAGTAGCGGTCTCCCAGGCGCTTTTCCAGAGCAAGTTGCAGTTCGTCTTTGTCCAGAGAAGCATCAAACTTGGCGAGCAAGTCTTCCAAGGAGTTCTCGGGTTCGTCGTCCAGGATTGGGTTGAGGAGGAGCTTCGCGTTCGAAGTGAACTCGACCCTGTTATATTCCAGCTCCCTGATGTCTTTCTGCAGCGACGGCTTGATCTTGAAGAACTTGCTCGCGAATCTTTTGGAACTCTTGTATTGCTCCATGGCCGCTATAAGAAGGGGAATTGCCCCTAGCACGAGGCCAACGACTTCAATGCCGCTCATGGTGGCGATCTGGGGACGTCTCGATCAGACGTTGTCGTCTGGAGGTGTATTCTAAGGTTACCGTCATGTTCAGCTCGCCGATGGAGCTGGCCGTCTTGTGCTACATCGCTTATCGAAGGCTCCACAGCGCATATATGCATCAACCTCGGGTAGATTGTAGGAAGGATAAAACGAAGGAGGAGAAGAAGAGATGTCCCAAACAATGAAATGATGACCACACAACATATTGCCTTACGCACGGCCACGGTCACGGCAAGCTTCCGCAGGGTCTTGGAGGTGACAACAGCAGGGGCGACTGGTGATATATCACCGCAACACGCCAACAGCATCGAAAGCACGGTCGATAACCAGGCACGGTTCGTGCTATGGGCCAGCAATATTGGTGCATATCACGTCAATCTCAAACGCTCCCTCGACCACCGAGTACGCGAGGCGCCAGACGTAGCTCGGCGTATTCTCCAGCTGCTAGACGAGATTGTCGCCGCCCAGGATAACCTATATGCCATTCTGTCCGGAGCACGCGTAGATGCCTCGGAAAATCTCGCCGAAGACAGCAGCGACGACGACGACCACGACGACAACGACGGTGATGACAGCTATGCCGGAATCGCTAAAGACGAGCTCCCTGCCACCGAAGCCCAAGCAATATGTCTCGACGTGCGAAACGTAGTGTCGCATCTGATGAAATTCACCGTCCTGCTCCGTCGTGCCACGGACATCGATCGCTATGCTAGGGCAGCAGCTGATCCAGATCCGTTCTCGCCGGATTTTGATATAGCACACATTGGGCACAAGTTCCCAAAGTCTTCATCCTGGCTGAGGGAGGCCCTGGGGCGTGCGAATGCGCAACGCCGGCACTACCTTCGACACGAACGGCGGCGGCACGAACATCGTGGTTTCCGGCCAAAGAAGGAGGCAATAACCCATACTCCTGTCACGACAACGGAGTTGGGGTCGCCGCCCATTCACTTGGCGCCACGGGCCATGTCGTCCATTGCAAATGCCTCGACTCTTGCTTTTACTGATGCCACTACAGTACATGCAGGTCTGTTGTCCGCAGAGAAGCCCTATATGGCGCCAACAGTAGACGATCTAGACGACACAATGACCGAAGCCACCTCCGTGACGACCTCTGCCGTTGGATCGAGAGCTGCGGAAGAACTCGCCATACCCAAGCTTTCTCAGTTTGACAAGCCCGGGCATCCGTTCGAATGTCCCTATTGCTGGCAGATGATCTTCACCAAGCGTGAGCGGACGTGGAGGTAAGTCACTCTCTGCTCTGCTCTACCCATTCTGGTGCCATCTGACCTAATACAGACGCCATGTTCTCGCAGACCTCCGAGCATGGAGCTGTACCTTCGAAGGGTGTAAATCTGAGCTTTTCTCCGACCGAGATACTTGGTTTGCGCACGAGATGGAAACCCATCGCCGAATTTGGATCTGCCAACTCTGCGCTACAAGGTCTTTCGATAGCGCCGATGGTCTGAGAATGCACATCCATGATATGCACGACGCGTACTCTAGCGTCGACGCCATCATACGAGCGAGCTCATATCCAGTCACGACCATCCCGGCAGCGGCATGTCCCCTTTGCGATGAATTCGACAAAGTCTTAGGCAACAGTGGGCCAGAGGCAGAACCACCTATTCATATGTCGCTGGACGACTTTCGATTCCATCTCAGCAGTCATCTGGTCCAGATTGCCACTTTCACGATCTCTCAAAACCTTGGTCTGTCCGAGGACGGTGAAACAATGCGTGATGAGAGCGAAAAGGCATTACACGACACATCGGTGGTAGGTAATATCTCCAGCTGCTTTCAGAACTACTTGTACTGACTGCGAGATAGGAACTCGCCCAATGGGCAATTCGGGCAAGATGGCACAGGGCGATTCGGACCATCAGGATAATCAACATGCTGCCACATCAGTCACGCTCGCCTATGCCGGCCGGTACCCCGCTACTGAATATTACTGCCCCGTCTCCCCCGTTATCTCCAGACGGCATGAGCGATCGTGAGTATCGTAAGTGGTTGCATGAGCGATCGTGAGTATCGTAAGTGGTTCCTTCGTCCGAACACTTGATATTTGTTGGCGCCAAGGCTTCCATGCTTAGCCACTCCAGTGTACTAGATTACAAGGCGAATCTAGGCGGTCATAGGTATACTGATGTAGAACCGGACCTGTGTCTTCAATATTGGGTTTCGTCAGTATATCGCCAAGGATAAACATACCTCGGGAGCCGGGTGTCAAGCAGCAATAAGGTTCAATTTAATCTTGCTTGCCTTTAACCTAAATCGTAACCTTGTTTATACTCCACATGCGCACTTACCTTTTACTGTATCATGAACTCCATCTCACTCTTCCAACATCAATATGTCATCTGTCCTGTCTTTCTTCTGGATATGTTTCTCCACGGACTACCTCCACTTGTAAGTCTGGATCTGCACTCTCCATGTTCTTATGCCCAGGAGAAGACATGCTACGGGACTGACACACTGCACGCGCTTTCAGATTTTCATCAAACCATGACAAGACATTGTCGGCAGTCTGCACATGGCCGCTTGGCTTCCCCCGCGCAAGTCCTCATTGTGATTGCGGCAGATCTCTAATTCAATGTGTGCAATATGCCATCATCTGGTCACGACTTCCGCAGCGGTTACACGCGGCCTACGATAGGAGAATGATCGGTCGAGGAGTGGAAGCGGATCTGGAAGCAATCGAGGTCGAAAGAAGGTCTGACTGCACTTGAACTGTCTCGCTAAAATGCAGAGTTTAAGTGTGCACCTCCGGTCTCTCAACGGCTCTCTATTCATGGCGTGTTAAACTTGCTGGTCATCCATTAGCCTTCTGAAGCTTCGCCACGTGTCACAAGCCGCCTGGAAAGCCTCCAACCCTCGCGCTGTGGTCCCTCCAAGTTGTGGTTCGTAGCTCCAGTCGTGACGTTACGAGATGGACGCCTTGGCTTGCAAATGGAGCTGATTATGAGAACAGCTGGTCGCTCTTCTCCCTAGTGGTCCCATCCTCAAGATCTGCTGCGTGTTGCTGCTCAGCAGGGATGAGTCTCATGTTGGCATTCGGGTGTGCCGATGTTACAGGAGACTCGATACGTGCAATCACGACATGCTCGTCATCTGCAATGGAAGCGTCCTCGATGTTGAACTGCGCAAGGTGTGCGTTGGTCTCTGCGATAACTTTTTCGTGTCTCGAGCTTGCGGGTCCCTACCCAGCGGCGTTTTTGACTCGAGTGTCCAGCGAGAAGCGATTGGGAACTATGAAGTCCAGTGAACCCTCCGTGTTGGATCTGAAGGCCGCTAACTCCTTCACAGCCTGTTCGCATAGCGAAGCGTTGGCAGGATCTCCTACTTTGACATATGCCTCTATCATCCTGAAACGCGAGGTCAGCAGATATATTTGGGAAGGAGGACTTGGATTGATGGGTCTGGCGTTGAGCTTGTTGCCACAATGGGTTCGAGGCAAGTGACACCTACCATGAGCCGCTCGCGTCTATCAGCTTGAGCTGTGATGGAGTCGGTGGTTGGGAAGCGGTGGGATCTTCGGTCAAGTCATTCTGCTGGCTGCCGTAGAGTCGAAACACTCTGATGACCACGTTGTTATTAACAAAGAAGTAGCCGGACTGAAGGTATTGTCGTTTCAGCTTATATGAAGCAGACTTCAGACGCGCTAGATCGACTTCGGTGGCAGAGTATTCGATCACCGAACGCGAGATGTGGGCAGTGAGGCCGGGCTCAGGTACTACAAGATATCAGCATCGCTGGCGTGACATGAACTGGGTGCTGATGATCCAAATGAGTTGTGTGCCATATTTTCGAGCCAAATGGCAGAGATACATACCTGCTTCGGCTCTGAATGCCCAAGGTTGGATGTTAACAGCAATGTCGTTCTGAACATCGTAATTGCGTACAAGTTTATGGTAGCTCAGCGGCTGGGCCACTGTCGGCTTCGTCTTGACAGTGTTAGCCATTTCCACTCTTCTGCCCTTTGATTCCCTCCACCACTTAGATCAAGGTACGCACTTTCTTAGAAGCGGTATTCTCCGGGGCCGTCAATTGTGCATATATGATGATCTGCTGGGTGATAGTAGTGGGTTGATTTCCTGTGATTCCCGCCAGAATGCCCAAAACTTGCTCCTTGCGGGCGTGAATGATTTGCGAGAACAGCAGGTATTCCCTGATGGCTCCGCCCGACATCTTCGAAGTGTGGGATGTCTTGCAGGTAGAGAGCGTCGCCGAGCCGGTGGCAGTGTGGGCGGCGGTGTTGGCGGTGTTGTTGCAGTGGAGACGAGAGAGCGATGGCGTGAATTGACAGCTGATTTCATGTGAATATGCTCGCATGGCTTGCCCCGAATGGGAAGTAGCGCTCGGTCGACTCCACAAGTGGGCGACGCCATTCCGACATTCACCGAGACACCGACCACCGCATTTATATCCTCACCTTCTACACCTCCACTCCTCACACTCGCCGACAACAGAACCTAGTCCGACACGCTTGTCGAGACTGCAGGGATATCACGGAAGAGGCGGTCCAACATCACCGCCATCACCACCACCGCTACCACCACCGCTACCACCACCGCTACCACCACCAATTGCCGGGGCCTTTGCCTGGCAACGACACTTCAGTCTCGCCCACACCCTCACACAATCTCACACAGTCAAAATGCAGGCAACACGGCGACTGCTTCAGCACCGCCAGCCCATGATCAGGTTCCTTGGCAAGCGCTCCATACCAAAGCGTACGTCACGCCGCCCATAGCCGTACACAGCACACCTGCGGAAGCCAAATTAATGTCTGAGATGCAGAACTTGATCACACTCCAAAGCCCCACCCAGAGTCGCCCTCCCACGATCTCCCGTCATCATTCGCAAACTACAGACAACAGGCAACACAACATGGACCTCTCAAGAGTGGATCCGCATCTGCAGGCGGACCAAGTGCCGCACCTGTAAATCCATACGGAGCAATTGGAGGCAAGAGCGCGAAGGAACTAGGGCCGATCAAGCTCGCAAAGGGTGAGGTCGCGAACAGGAGTGATCTTCCAAAGCGCTTCCATAGGACGGCATGGAGTCAGGCGGAGATCGAAGCCATTGAGAGCGGAGGGGCTAGCATGTTCGCCTGAGAGGTGGAAGGTGAGTTGCGCATGATTGAGATGTGCACACGGCAGAGCAGAATACGCGATACGATACAACGTCGTGGGGACCTGTAGAAGAAGCGCAGAGCCCTGCGCAAGTCGAGTCCATCGAGAGAGCCACCCACATGGTCTCGACTTCGACGACTGGAGATCGTTATGAATGAAGACGACGTATATTATGGAAAGGTGGGAAGTCGCTACAGCAGGCGGCCCGAACTC
Source organism: Mycosphaerella sp. Ston1 (assembly GCA_000504405.2). Lineage (NCBI taxonomy): Eukaryota > Fungi > Ascomycota > Dothideomycetes > Mycosphaerellales > Mycosphaerellaceae > Mycosphaerella > Mycosphaerella sp. Ston1. The sequence continues at coordinate 51,006 of KZ105453.1, forward strand.
TTGTGCATTTAGAAGTCGGAGCACGCTCATAGTGAAAATGCTCTACCTTCAATGACATCAAACAATATTGTCTACCTTTCTGACCCAAGAATACTGCTCGCTGAGTCGTAGCGACAGACAGGCACGCACTTTCACACATCGGGTACATACATGTGAACAGTAGGTCAAATGTGCGATAATCCGGGGCAGCCGAGTCACATGTACTCAGCAGGAGAGAAAGAGAAGAAGTGAAGAGAAAGTATACCAGCAGTACCTTCCACAACGCCAAGCACAGTCTATCTGTCACCACTTGACGTTCATATCTTATGAGACAGCTCAAATCGGATGTCCAGACACCAAGGCTCCAAGATTCTAACGCAAACTCCATAACACCGATGCCCGCGGCGCACAACAGTCGTCAATCAGTTTCGATACTCCCTAGAGGTACATGGCGCTTGTAATTCTTTTCAAGTCTGTTGATTCCGGATCTCCAGACCACACGGGCTACGATATCAAGTATGGGCTGGGTGGGTTGAGTGAGTCTGAATCATAGAGCGTCGCTAAGGAAAAGCAGCATTTCGGTATATGCACGGCTGATGAGCAATCCGGAATGTAGTCGCTGTGAAGTGTCGTGGACGACTGGTGATGGGTACGGACTAAAGTCGCTTTGAAGTGGTCTATTCACTCCCAATTCGCGTAGCGTGTTCCTTTCTGTGTTACTCCGGTGCCTCATTGCAAGAAAGAGGCGCAGTTGGCAGTCATAACTATTCCTCCCCAACGCAAAGGACTCGCAATGACCGAGTGTGCTAACAATATCAGCGTGCGTGCCGCCGAGCTATACAATCTCATTATGGTCACCATGCCTGTCTCCCAGGCCGGCGGTTGGCATCGTTGAGGAATCTGAAGAGGCAGTCAGATGTGGAACCAGTGGAGTACAGGTAAGTCGCGGCGAGTCCAGATGGAGGATCTGGATCCCAAGTACGGAGTCTTTCGCACATTCATGGACTGGCAAGACAACAGTATCTATATGCATTCGTAGGGGGGGTGAATATTCCCTTGGAAATCCTTGCATGCATATGCTTTTAGCCTTCGACTGATATACCACATATCCCTTTCAGGGTCAATCTGGAATCGAAACCCTGTTAGTTCTACATCTCCCGTAGCTTGAACGATCGACTTTCTGCCGCCTTCATCGGCCTCGCAACCTTCTCGGCCGGTGAATGAATAGCGAATGCAGTACACCGTCCTACTCCTCCTTCCATTTGCAGAATCATGCCTGATGCATGCTTGAGATCGTTCTGCGGATGTCTAGGGCTTTTCTATGACATGGGTATAACTCGAGGAACTTGGTTATGATCGCATCGTTCTGCTTTTGCTACAGACCAGCTGTATATTTCTGGAGCGATTCTAATAGAGAGATGGCATGCAGTGCTAGTATTGTAATACTAGTTCTCTGTCTCCAACTTCTCTTTGACTAGCAGAGTACAACCTACTCCAAGCAGCGTAGTTCAATGCTATATGACTCGTCCTGATATGTGGACTTCATCTTGTTACGGAAGCTGCCTGTGAAGAAGACGACGGTTGTGCTCGCTGCGCTCTGCGTCACACTATGTGCTGATTGTGGGTGTGGTTTAAAATGGGCATCGTGAGCTCTGTTGGACTCAACTCGTACGTACAGCCTCTTCCCTCCCATCATGAGATTGCAATTTAAAATGACCGCGCTCTGCATTTGCCCCTGTAAATAACCTTGATAGCATACCATGTCGACCACGGAGTACTAGCATACATACCATGTCAACCAACAGCTATATCGACCAACTGAAGACTCAAGAGGCACCATCCTGATTCGTGCATTCTGTTCGACGCAAATCGTACGTACAGCGCTCTTCCCTCCCATTATATGACATTGCAATGTAAAATGATGACTGCGCTCTGCATTTACCCCTTTAAATAACCTTGACAGCATACCATGTCGACTACCAGCATATATACCATGTCGACCAACCGCCATACACACTATGTCGACCAACTGAGGAGGTACTATTTTCGCCGATGAAGCGGGTGACCCTTTTCTAGTATTGTCGTTCAAAAGGCCGCGAAACCCACTGCAACTTGAGGATCTACTGTCATCTCACATCAGAGAGAGACAGATCTGCCTACGTTGCCTCACCTTACCTTATCTCACCTCACCTTGCCCTGCCTCTTCGAATTACCACCGACGGAATAAGTCACTCACAATGCGTGCACTTATTCTCGCCTTGGGCCTTATGGCCAGGTAAGCCGGAGACATTCCATCTATCTAGTAGTCGACCTTGCGCTACTATGTAGTTCTGAAGTACGAAACAGAACTGACGTTTGAGATTAGCTCTGTACTTGCAGCAGGAGACAAGCCATCCGACCATCCTCAAGACCCTTTGGCATACTGCGTTTGCATCAGAGATATATGGCCTGACGGCACTTTCAAAACCCACTCCACGAATACACAGAAGCTCTGCGACAAGCTGAATCGTCATTCGAATACGATTGACGGTCCTACGCACGTACGTTCTCCACTTGCTGCATTCACCTTTTTTTTCTGCAGGATGATGCGATATGTACTAATGGAAATGATTGCAGTGCAATGGTAAAAACTTCGAGTTGATCGTTCAACCGTTTGCCAACGGTTGCCTGGACCTGGGATCGGAGGGCGCTCAGTGCTGCCCCGAACTTGGTCCCGACCCTGATAATCCTCCAGATTGTCCCGGTATTTTGAGGGGTATACCAAGAAGCCAAAGGAAGGAGGGGGACGACTACATTCCACCAGAATAAATGCGCCACATTGCGCCGCATCACCAGCCAGGCATTGGTGGGCGGCTGGCGGGCACAATCACTCGCAAGTCACTTGGGCCATACCTTTCAACAACATTCGGAGCTCACAGAGATGGTTGTCCCTCTTCCCCTCCTACTCATGCACATTCACCTCGACCTCAATATTCGCGGGAGGATGGCTCAGCGCCCACCGAATCCCATCATGCATCACCCGATCATAATCTTTACACAGCGACAACCTCTTCATGCCAAATCTCCGGAATCCGTGCGGGACACCTTTGAAGAGATACACATCTGTCGGAACACCATTTTCCGCCAACAATTTCGCATACAATAATGCCTCGTCTCTCAAAAGGTCTAGCCCCGCGATTCCAAAGGTGGTAGGAGGGAGTCCTGCGACTTCTTCGGGTGATGCAGCAAGGATATTGACGCGACGATCAGAGGCGAGAGGAGGTTGGGAGTGTACGAGATTGTTAAACCAGTTAATCTTGCTCACGGGCAAAATCGGCGCGAATTCATTTTCCTTATACGAGGAAGTATTGTTTGTGTCATCCAGATTTTGTAGTTGATCTTCGTGTGCCATGTGTGCGAGACCCGGTATCATGAGGACTTGTCCTTGGATGCTTGTAAACGAGGATGCATTCTCGCGCTTCTTGGTCAATGTCAAGGCTGCTGCGAGATGTCCGCCTGCTGATACGCCGCCTACGACCACGTGGGTCGGATCTCCGTGGAAAGCTTGCGAGGCGTGGGCTATGACCCACTCGAATGCGTCTTCCGCGTCGTGCCATGCTGTGGGATATTTCCATTCGGGAGAATGGCGATAGTTGAGGTTGAAAACTACGACGTCGGATGCCAGGGCTATACGTGCACATGTTGCGTCTTCCGAGTCTAACGTGCCGAAGAGGAAGCCTCCGCCGTGGAAATGGATGTAGATTGGAAGGGTGATGTGTAGGGGTATGGTTGTTGGTCGATAGCTGCGTGCTGAGAGGATATGGCCGTCCCGGGCGGGTACCGAGTGGTCTTGGAGTGAGATTTTGTCCTTGAGAAGACTGAATTCCTGGCGCGAGGTAGTCTCGCGGCCTTGATTTGTGGCTTTCTTGATCTCTTCGACGCTGCTCGAGTCCGGTGGGCTTGGGGGAAGTGTTGCTAATAGATCTAGGAGCTCTTGGCTTGCGCCACCATATTGCGAAAAGTCGCTCATGAGTGAACCTGAATAGTGATTCTGCTTTCAAGTCAACGGTTGCACCATTCACATATATCTACCAAAAGAGCCGATTAGCAGAGCACCTTATATATACATATTTACCTGCGACTTCCACGGAGCTTCCCCGCTTTTCCAGGCATCACAAAGTGAAAGTAAAGAGTGCATTATTCACTCCTTTCTATTAATCAGATTCTATACTCCCTCCACTCTTTATACCAATTACCTAATCTTATAGCTCGTCTCAATCTTATACCTATAGGAGCTCAAAAGAAAGACGCTACTACAACATATTAGAAGATAGCAAAAAACAATATTCCGAAACGGGGAATTGAACCCCGGCCTCCTCGGCACTTCGCAGTGGGAAACACTGCTTGAGAGCGAGAAATCCTAGCCACTAGACCATTTCGGATGATATATGC